>PVIR01012700.1:0-44005 GCA_004026965.1 Petromus typicus | reverse complement strand
AAGCAGACTTGGTAAGAGCTAGTAATGAAGACATTGTATACATAACATACATTATTGGCATTGTGTGACAACTCAAAAGAAAGTAAACTCATATCCTAGGATACAGAGATTATACCAGGTCTGCATTTATAGGGTGAAGGTGCTTAAGAGCTCCATTTGATAAGGTAGTGATAGAGGCCTGCTGTGTATATTTTTTTCAAATGGAATTATTAAGATGAGGGCAACAACTCACAAGATCATCTCTGTTTTTCAAGTGTATTTAAAACTTCTTTGGAACAGAAACTCATCTTGTTCATCTCTTTTTCTTTACCAAATGATAGAATATATAGCAGATATAAGCTCTAAATTTGTTGAAGGAATAAATCCTTAAATGAATTCACAAATAGATAATGAATAAATGAACACTATACGCGTTTCTTCTGGTACTTGCATCTTTTTCTGAGAAAGATCTTTCTTAGGATCTACAAATATGCATAGGAATGACTCTGATCTTTTGGCTCCATATTTTCTGTTTTAAAATCAGCATAATAGCATCATTACTGATGTATGCACATGTTTGTGCTTGTACACTACCACCTGATCATATGTTTGTAAATAAAATCAACAATAATAAATAAATAAAATGGTAGTATTTTAACTGAAAAGTGATAGTTAATTGATGGGTGGGTTATGTGCATTCCTAAGGCATCAACAAAGAAAAATACACAGCTTACCAACAGCAAACCTATCCGGTATTTTACAATGGGTAATTGAAGGAGGAAATTATTATTATTTTAGTACACATATATGTTATATTTCAAAGCATAAGAATTGCTTTTGAGTTACAACAATTGTAAGTTCTTTATCTGGGCCTGCTGATACAGGTTTTTGCAATGGGACGGGCAAATTTGACTATTAAGAAAAATTGTTATTAGCCAGACATCTCAGAAAATAACTCAGTAATTGTATTTTAAGATAAAACAAACACTCGTTCACTGAAAAGAAGAACTTCAGCAAGGATTCTCTTAGTTTTGAGTAATGGGTATAGGAGGTGAGAAAGAGCCACAGAAAATGAAGAAATATAGATACCTCTGTGGCTATATATATATATATATATATATATATATATATATATATGTATGTTTGTGTAGGAAGTTTTAAATTAACAATTGTGCTGAAGAACTGCACAAAGTATGAAGGAAAAATTCTGTAGAAGTTGATTTTCAGTATATCCTTCCATTTTTTAACATGCAATGTTAATTGCAACTTCAATGCCCAGGATCTGTTTATATTTTATCTCTTCCTTTTTGCCTTTTGATAATTTCCTACATTCAGCAAAGATTTCCCCTTGCAAATAAAAGGGCTTAATTATTTCTATAATGGAAAGATTAGAGTTCCCAGGAGGAGATTTTGTTCTGTCTAAAAATTGTTGTAGGTGTAATAAAATGCAAGTCATTCATGACCAATGGAACTGTACTTAAGAAGTATCAGAATGCAGACTTGCAGAAGAGAAATATGTAAAAAAGAGACTTTTTTTGGAAGTGTTATTTTTGGCTGCTAACATCCAGGTCAGGGCCAGGGAGAATAAATTAGTGGGGTAAAGCCATAACAAAATAGCTGATGCTCATGTAGCTTTGTGTTTTTGTTTTTGTTTTGTTTGTTTATGCAGTTTCTATTCCACCACTTTAAGACATGTCAGGGTGAGTTATATAACAGCTACCCAGAGAATTCCATTTTGTTGTAGTTACAGAACTTTAGGTGTGCTTTGCATGCATTCCATTTTTACTTGTTATTTGAAAAGAGCTAAGCTAAACTTTTTAGGTTTTTGCTATCACTAAGTATACTATACCATGGTTTTACAAATTTTGAAATTAATTTTTGAATGACTCCCTCTAGCTCTCGCTATCTAATGAAACTCTAAGATTTAGAACAGGCTTATTTTATTTAGCAAAATTAGAGCAGAAATGTTTGAGAGTGTATTTTCTGGAAGCTGATCTTCTTTGATGTCAGTATCAAATGCTTTAATAAACTCAGCCCACTCTTTCAAGCATGGTTTGGCTACCAAGATCAAGATAAATAATAACTATGTTGAGAAATTGATCTCCAGTGATTTTAATTAATTCCTTGGAGGCTTCTTACACAAAACATTTATAACATTCTTGCCTTCATGGAGAACCAACAAAATGAACTCCACATAACACATTCTTATTTTTTCTGTCTGGTTAGTGACTTTTGGAGAGCCAATGTTCTGCTCTTTGTGGAAGAAAATCCTAAATCATTATATTTGTAGACAGTGGCTTATTCTATTTCTTCACATCATGAGAGTTAGGAAACACAGGCTTGGTCATTTCTATTCTTTTTCAAGTTTGTTTTCTTTTGTCAATTTACAATAACTAGTTAAGCACCCGTAATTTTGACTGTGGGCAAAAGATAAACCAAAATATTCTCAGTTTTCATATGTTTTTAATTTGACCTCTTGCACGAGGATGACACTTTACTTTGACTGGTCATATAATACCAAAGAATGAAAGGATAATTGGTTAATACACATATGTAACCTAAACAGAGCTGGTGTTTAATACAATCTTAACAAGCTGTCACATTCGAAAGAACTGACATTCAAAAAGCATATTCGGGGTTGTTTACTGCACCACACAACAGCATCATAAGTGATTTTTTTTCTGTCTCCTTACCAATTACTCAGAAATCTCTGGGTCTTTCTTTGACCCCAAAACTCATTCAGTCTTCATTCATGTGTTCTTGGATATTGTTTACTCTTTTCCGTTCTCCTTCTTCCCTCCCTCTCTGGCTTTGTATATTTAATGTCTTCCCCAGATAATCTCCTTGCTATTTTTTTCTTCATTAACTTTTTCATTATTTTCAACATTAAATTAGAAAAGTTTAAAATTTTTTTCAGAAAAGCAAGAAACTAATACAGCAAATACTCATATATACACCACTAGAATGAGCATTCTTTACTCTCTGTAATTTTTTTATAACATGGAGAGTTCTGCTTAGTTGAATATTCAAAAAAATAAGTTTATACAGTGCTTGAATCTTAATGCACATTCATGTGTGTGCACATAAATTTAAAATTATTGATTTAACTTGTTTGCACATTTATCAATCCATTTAATTTCTCTATGCATGTGTGAGTCAGTGTTCCATTTTTGGAATATATATATATATTCATATAAGTTTCCAGATTCATTGGAACACATTTTCAAGTGTTTACCAATAATTTATTTCTTTTTTTAACTAGGTTCTCCTTTGGTCCTCCCCAAAATATACAGAAAGTGTAAAACTATATTTGGGGACTCACTGTGGACTGTGGGTCTCAAAAACTGGTCCTGTAAATATTTAATTTGAGAACTTCTGTATAATACAAACCCTAAAGGAATAGAAATATTGAATTTGGAAAGATCATGTACGAATTTGGCTTCCTGCAATTTTTCAGTAGTGGATTCTCAAATTATAATTATTTAAACTAGCAAAACCCTGTATTTAAGCTTTATTTATAATAATGAAATAATTACACCGGAATATCCAAGTGGTTGATTTCTTCCCAGCATGTATGCATTAAGGTAGAAAAAGCACTGATTTTTCTTCCAATTATAACAGAAGGAAAGGTCACAGCTTCCAAAATATCTCACTCCAGAAAGATGCATTATTAAATCTTAAGAAAAACACCAAAATCCTATTTTATGTTCTAAGACTTGCATACTGACAATTATTGTTAAAAATCACCTTAAGTTTCTATTCTATTACCGGATATCCACAGGATTGACCTTGGTAAGCTCTTCTGGGAGTGGAGAAAAACCCATGTGAACTCTTGCACGCATGATATAAACAATCTGTGCAAAGTTGTAAGATGTCACAGCCACTACCCAGATGCAATAAGGAGGCTGCTAAGTCTCCCTCAGAACATAAAGGAAAGGAAACAAGGTAGCAAAACAATTGCTACTGCCATTAGCAAATAGTTTTCAGCATTTCGTGTCAGATAGGTACTTCATTGAAAATATTTTATTTGACTTTCATAATAAACTGTTAAGTTTAGAATTTTAACTTTCTTTAACATCTGAGGAAGGTGAGACTCAGAGAACTGAAGTAATTTTTTCAAAGATACAGTGCTAAGGAGGGTCAGGGCCAAAACTTGATCCTGTCTTTTCTTAACTCTAAAATTCAGATTTCTACACTAGGCAATGTATACACTTCTGTTGGGGGAAGACATAGAAGAATGATTAAAACCAAAGTGAATTTTGTGACTCTAAACTAGTGTTTGCAGTCTAGAGATTTTTCCAAGACATTTAAGTCTTAAAATCAGATATCCAATTGCAAGATGTTCTTGCTATCAGTGTTCACTGAATCTCCTTTTGTGGCTCTAAACTGTTTAATCAAGTGGGCTGTTCTTTGAAATAAATGTTCATCTGTTTCATAAGGTATAGACATCTCTGCCAAGGCCTTTGTGTTCTGTGAGTTTTCTCTTAGTTTCAGCTTCCTGAAAATCTCATACTCCACATTCTCAACGATGCTCACATTGAAGTCCACAGAGACATGTGAGTTGAGAAGGCCAGAGGCTGGAAGCAAATGAAGAGAGGGAGATTAAAGAAGACAATGAACAAGGATCGATTCAGATGACCGAATATACTAAGACACAATGTACATTCTCTTCTCTCTGGAGGGTACCATTGTGTTTGGCAGAATATACTATAATCACAACTTTAGATAGGTAACAAAGCACAGAAAACAGCTACTTCTTGAGTTGGATGGTGATACTGATACTTCTGATGATAATAATATTAATTACTATAATAATAACAATGGTAGTAGCTATCATTTTCTGAGGGTCTCGTCTACATCAGGCATTCTTCTAAGTACTTTAATATACTGTCTCAGATTTTTTACCACTTCTTTGAAGTATGTACAACTAATAACTTCATTTTACAAAATTGGAAACTGTGATTTATGATGGACACACCAGAAGTTGACTAAATCACGATTACATCCCTAACTTCAGTACAAGTCACCTCAACTAACTGTACTGATGGAGAAAGTACTGTAGGTAGAGAAGCCAAACTCCAGACCCTTAACCTGTTATTTCTTAAGAGCACGGTTTACATTATCTGCTGTGGCAGTCAGCTTCTTTAAAAGCAGTTTTTGCTGAAAAGTAGCTACTCTTCACCTGGGCCTACAGATGCCCAACAGATAACTAGAAGCAGAACAAAACTTGACCTTCATTCATTACTTCAAATTGTGAGTCAGAAAATTGCTCAGTTCTATATAAAAGCATGTTAAAAGTTGGCAAAAAAAAAAAGATTAGCCCTCAAATTATATAACTTGTCTCATTCTCCTTCAGGATTGAGGACAGTGAGATAAGAGATTTGCAGGGGCATACAGTTGGTGCACAGAAGTCCTCAGTCACTGTCTTAAAGCTTGTATGCAAGCAGAGTCACAAAATCTGAGACTGTTTTTTTTTTATTTTTTATTTTTTTTAATCGGAGACTGTTTTAAGCAAAAATAATCATAATGGAGGCCTGATTGGCCCCTGAAGCAGTAAGAACTGCTGGTGCTAACCTGTAAACCCAAATTGATACAATGAGCAAACAGATCCTAACCTACCCAAGAAAATCCATAAAATTCTCATCTCGTCCTTTTCTGAAGGGACTAGTCTAAACTTCTTCATAAGAGCTGTGTCCCTGTTACCTGCTCAAGCTGAGTTCCTTCACTGTTTTCTTTCTTTCTATCTCTACCTAATAATTCTGCCTGCACCTCACACTAAATCATCCTGAAATACTCTACTGTGATGAGACTTAATGAACCAACTTTGTGGAAAAGGGTAGTGAGTTGATCTTCCTGTCTCCTTCCTGGGAGAACTCCTTGGATTCCTTCTGGAGACAGTAGGTTCAATTCTGGCATGTGTTACCTAAAGCTGTGTGACCTTCAGCATGATACTGATTTCTCTGAGCCTTGTTGTCTTTACATTTGTAAAGAGAAAGACTCCATGAGATAGTACAGAGTGCCAAGAGGCAAAGTGGCCACAGTAAAAGCTCAATCAATAGTTGGTCCTCTTTTTCCAGCTTCTGCTTTGTATTAGATTTTCTCAGATTCACAAGATAATATCTTATCAGAATCACTCAGGGTGATTTTTAAAATATATGCCAACATTTCATATGCTCAAGGATAATCAATGCATAGCTGGAAGATTTTGTATGGTTAAATAAGCAAAGTAAAATCTTTTTTTTGGGGGGGGGGTTGAGACAGGATCTCAGTTTGTGGTTCAGGCTGGCCCAGAGCTCAGCCTCAAACTCACATCACAATCCTCCTGCCTCTGCCTCCCGAGTGCTGGGATGACAGGCGTGAGCCACCACGCCCGGCACTGTGGTATGTGGTACTGATTGCTCCTGGGCATGAGTCTCCACACCCAGTATGGTATGTGGTTACCGCGGATCAAACCCCGGTCCTTGCGCTTGCAAGACAGGCGCCGGAACCACTGAGCTAACTCCCTGGCCCCAAAGTCAAATCTTAACGCCATTTTCTAGCAAGTAACTGTGAAAAGAAATTACAAACTACCCTTTGAATTCTGAACAGATGTAGCTTCCTGGCTGTCTACATCAACAGCATCACAAATACATCAACCAAATATATAAATGTGACTGAATCATATCCTACATCATTCAATCCAATTTTCAAATATTTCATTTCATGCATTTATAATGTATGAATCTTCAACTTCCAGAAAATATCAGAGATGAGCAAAAGTATTAGCAATATAGGGATATCAATTCATTCTGTTTCCAGTGTAGAACCACAGATGTCAGTGAATGTATGTACATAAGCATATGCATGACAGTTACTATATATGTATCCATATATATATATATATGGATATATATATGGATATATATATGAATATATATATGGATATATATATATCCATGTGCATGCAAATGCTTCTAGACTTTCAGAGTAAAGATCAAGCCAAGATGAAGAGTTCTCCAGGGTACACATGGACTCTTCTGAAGTACACTAGTCTGAGAATTTTTTTATGTAAAGGAGAGAGTGGCCAGTAAAAAGAGACCAATTCTTCTTCTTTTTAATTATCTTTGGAAAGCTGCTCCACCCACTGCATGCTTATAAAGGAGGGGAAAATCATTCAGGGTATGTTCTCTCCATTAATTGATGTTTGAAGATATTACACTAACCCAATTGCCCATCAAGTATTTATTAATTACTTATCATACAAAAATATCTAAGAAACACTCATCTCCAACTGACTAAGTAATTAAGAAATTGTCAAGTCATAACACATACTTGGAGTTTCTTTTATTTTATACTTTTAAAAATATTAATTGAGTTTATTGGTATATTTTAGTTATACATTGTTATCAAATTCATCATTAGGAATTTGTACTTGTATGTGATGTATCTACTCATAGCTCCTCACTCTTTAATGTGCTTTTGCATCACCCAAAGAATCTTGTTAACATGAAAAAACTGATTCAGTTTTGTGTTGAGATATTCTGAGTTTCCAACAAGTTTCTAAGTTTTACTGTTGTGATTGGACAGAGAACCCACCTTAAGTAGCAAAACTATAGCCCATACTGTACATTCTTACTATAATCATCTATTCGTAGATCAAACCGATCAGTCTCATCAAACAGTTTGCTTTTATCAAAGTTTCTGAATAGGAATCAGAATTGTTTGAAGATTCTAGTTAAATATACTTGTACCCCTTAGCTATAAGCATGTACACTAAAGTTTGAAAATCATGGCAGGAAAAGTTACTAGAAACCATTCACATATGTGAAGAAAACTTCAACTCCCGAAGTTATTATAGGTTACTGGACCTTCAACTTCAAGACATTAGAGTTGAATAGGATGATGTGAAAACTATCAGTGTTCTGGTCCTGTTTCATACCAATTAAATTGGGGTCGGTAGGGTTGGGCGCCAGGCTTCTGCAGTTTTACCAAAGCTTCCTCAGTGGTTCTTAATGCACAAACAAAGCTTAGAACTACTGTTAGAGACTAAATTGCCTTTTGTATTTAAACATAAGAAAAATGTTGATCTAAGCAGATTGTAGAGCCGGTAGAGATTTTCTTTGGCATCTCTCTTTTTCAAGCCTTTTACAATAATCATTGTTTCTCCTCAGAGTACCCATCCTCCTTGCTATTCCAAATTTCCTATTGTGACCCAGTGATCCATGTGTTTTTTTCCTAGTTTCTTCCTTTTATCAGATGCAAGCCTGATCATATGCCTCATCTCTAGGGAGCTATTTTTTAAAAAAAATTCTTCCCTCTTCAGTAACATACTTCCTTAACCTAATTCAAATAGATTTTCTGAAGTTAGGAATTTTAAGCATGATTGTTTGGAATAATACTGTTATGCTTCAGATGAATAGCGATCTATGTCAGTAAGGTTTAGTCCTGACCTTGCTGAAGGAAGCACTCTTCCTTTGTGGCTGATTTAATTATGAATGATACTTTCGTTCATCATAAATACTGCCCAAAACATAAAATATTCTGTGGAGTTTCATAAAGAAAATGTTAAATGTGATGATAAATCATTTCGACAGTAGTTGCTTTTGTTATGAAAAAAGAAACTTAGCAGTTCTTTAAATCTGTGTTTTTCTAACCATGAGAAGGTGAGAAAGTCTTTGATCAGAGCTTTGTAATCAAGCAAGCACAGATGAAAACAAAAGAAAAGGTAAACATGAGAAATTGACTACTTCCAGAAGGAAATTGTTACGTCATCATCAATTAATATTTATTGAGCACCTACTGGGTACATAACACCTACTAGCAACTTGAAAATGGCGTAGAGTACCTGCTTATAAAACATAATTATCAAGGACTATTTTGGGCTGCTTGTTTAAATTCATTATAGTAATGACAAGTAAACAGTCCCTGTAATTTTTGTCTTATTAATAAAACAGGTTCCTAGAGAGACTTGCTCAAAAGATACAATATAAGCCATATTAAAATTATACTTTTTATTAATCTAATAATTACCACAGATAGCACATAAGTGGGACCAATATTTCAAGTATGTGATTCTCAATTTTCAGTCATCAACCTATTTCCAAAAGAAGAGTGAAATCTAGTACACAGAGAAGATTTTCCTCACTTGTAATTTGTGAGTGTTATTGATTTTGTCTGCTGGGCTAAGGTTAATTATGTGAATATACATGTGTATCACTAAAATGTGCAAAGAAAGTGATGAGACATTTTCAATAGCTTGCGTAGTCATTGTTTCTTGCACTCGTGGATGACAAGGTCTATATTTATATTTTTCCTACTGTGAGATTAGTAGTGAGGTTTGAACGACATGATACGAGCTCTTGAACATTTTGGCTAATGTATTTCTGTTTCATTTTAGTGAAGAGGGTGAGTGAGTCTAGGCTGTATCCACATGAAAAGTGTCAGGATAACAAACTAAAGGAATTAAGCTCATGAAAGATAATCTGAAAATTTCAAGATATTATCTCATCGCAGGATATAGAAAATGACCTTATAACTTAAGTTTTACAGCAAATTGATATTTGAAATAGGTTTCCACAACAATCAGGTCAACTGATCAGTTTCTAGTATTCTAGTTGAGCATTTCTCTCTTATTACTTGGAGTACAAATACATTTTGCAAATATAATATTTCATGTATTTTTCTTGCATTCATTATCTTCTTCTAGAAAATACCCAAGATGCTTACCTTGTCTGCTAAGAAAAACACATTAAGAAAACTTATCCCATGTCCCTAGAATTCTAGGATATCTGTACTCTGCTCTCTACCCATACTTTGGAAATGTTGCACTTAAACACCCTGGAAAAGCATAGTTCCAAAATATGGGACATATTTACAATTTTATTAAAATTATGATTTGTCCTGTGTCCTGAGAGTGTGCTTGTATGCCTGACTTGATTTTATTCTTTATGAAGGTGGTCCAAGATGAGAAACTTTTCACAAATGAAGGAATATGTTGGGTGGATTTTCCAAGAGGTTGATGAATAATATCTACTCTTGTTCAAAATTTTAACTATGTTTCTTAAAATAAGTTGTGTGGAAGTTATAGAACAGAGTGGAAATGTTGTGCCTAAATCTATAACTACTACACAACTGGTGTTATCAAGAAGGTAGAAAAATGGACAGGCTTGAGGACACAGGGAAGAATACAGAAGGAAGAAAAGAAGTAGGATAGAAAAAAAAAGATTTAGGGAATATATGCATACATATATCCTAAGCCTGACTCCTGAAAATCAACTTCACTAAGCTCTCAGGTTTTCACAGAGATAATTTGGTTGGGAAAAACTTAAACTGCGTAAAATTTTAGGAACATGATTATCCATTTCTTGGTCACATATTTCAACAAGCTGAAATCTATCAGTTGGTAATTTAGACTCAAGAAAAAAGAGGAAAACAATGTTCCATGAGAACCAGATGTTTGTATGCATTGAGAGAACAAAGGCAGCTGACAGCCTTGATACTGGATATTTGGTGATAAGTACAGAGCAGGCAAAAGCCTTGCTACATAGAGAAAATGTCTCCTGCTGGATAAAAGGTAGGTTTTATTCTGTGAATATAATAAAAAATAATGTCTTCCTTCAGGAAAAGAAGCAGGCAGGCTTATTTTCCACTTAAAGTACTTAGGTTCCTTAATCTCTGAGTTCCTTTCCTAGAATGCAGTGCACCATCTAGGCAAGTATCACTTGGCTGTCATCATGGAAACCTCTGGAATTGGGCCCCAGAGACTTTGCAAAATGCTGATGCTCTGAGCATTGCTACTGGTGTGAATAATAAACTGTTCTATGTCTCAGTAAGAGAAGTTTCATATCTTTTTCTAGGCTAATATTTTAGCTTGTAAATAGGGTAAAAATCTCAGATTGTCACGGTTATGAACAAACAGTAAAATGTCAGAACATCAGGAGTAAGAGAAGTGTGCAGTCCAACATAATGATAAACCAAAGGCTCTGAGAAATTGCTCAGTGAGGTCAGATTTTTACCCTGATTAACTAAATTTTCCTAAAACAAGGTTGTATTTTTTTTAATTTAAGAGAAGAAACCATGCCTTCAATAAAATACAAAATGTCTTCCACAGCCTATAAAGCTGATTTATTTCTCCTCATCTCTGTTTTATAAATGAAGAAACTAGACCTAAAATTTAATTTCCTTCCCCAAGATTGAAGACATACTTAATAATAGAACCCTGACTCTTGTGGTTTATATAGAGATGCAGCTCCACAGCTTTTTGGTTTCCAGATGGGGAGGATGTAGGAGGCGATTGGCTCATGAGAGTGTGCTCATCATCACTGGCTTAGTCCACTGATGAGTTTAGGGCTTAATGTGATGTTGGAAGATAGAGCCTCATTGGAGGAGGCTGGTCACTGAGGTCATAGCCTGGAAGGTCTCTCCTACCTTAATCTCCCTCTTTTTCCTGCATTCCATGTCATGAATTCTGTGCCATGGTCCTCTGCCAGGTCGCTCTGCCTTGGAGCCAATTGACTATGGACTGAAACATCTACACTGTGAACCAAACAAACTTTTCATCTTCAAGTTGTTTTTTTTTTTTTTAAATTGAAATCTTTATTGGCACATTACATATATACATCATGATTGCACTCCATAATGGGGATTTGTACCAGTATAAAACACAATTTAATTCTCATTTTTTTCCCATAGCCCTACCTACCCTACCACCCCCCATATTCATAAAATTTGTTTCCTTTCTTTTTTGTTATAATCTCATTATTTTTCCCCCTTCACCCTATTTCATTTTGAGTATTTCTTGTGAGTGTCACATCTGTGTCCCAATGAAGAAAAAGTGATTAAGACAGTAACTAAAGACAAATAGGTTAATTCTAAATTTATTTATAGCCACACTTTAGACTTAACAGTTTTCCTTCCAAATTTCTCCAGCCTTTTCTGCCAATATCTGTGTGCCCTTTGCCATAAGTATTTTGTATGAAAGTCATTTGAGGTATATTCTCTCTGTTATTTGATATTTTCAGATAGACAGTATGCTGATCCAATTATCCATCAAATATTTATCAATTACTTATTATACAAAAATGTCTAAGAAACATTAATCTGTAACTGACCAAGTAATTAAGAAATTGTCAAGTCATAACACATACTTGTAGGTTCTTCTATTTTATACTTTAAAATGTTAATATGAACTAATTATATTAGTCAGTCTTTAGTATAATTATATACACATTTATATACACTTTAGGTGTACATTTACATCACATTCATCATTGGGAATTTGTACCTGTATGTGATGTAGCACGCACAGCTCCTTACTCTTTCGTGTACATTTGCATTACCCAAGGAATCTTGTGAACATGCAAACTATGATCTTCAAGCTTAAGAGTATGAAAGCACAGCCTTGTCAAGTATGGACAATTCTGCGATATACTGCTGTATGGTTCCTCTCTGGAATCCAGGTGATCCTATGTTTTCTAAGGCTTTTGCCCAACATTACTACATACTTTGTTTCTCCACCACTGTTTTACTTTCTTTGCTGTCTTTCTAATGTATTTTCTGGGAGCATTTTCTTAACAAATCCTTTGTAAACAAATCTTCATCTTCAAATTGGCTCCTGGGTAACACTCTTTCAATAAAGTATAACATGACAATCCAATTATTAAAGTTAATTTAGCAAGTTTCTACTATATAAGATAAAAGTATTTGTGTAAATCCTTTCCCCTTCTCACCCAGAAAATCTGATGAGTAGGACTGAATCTTTGGTATGATGACCATGTTTTATCTATGCACAGTGTTGATGCTGTACTTGGTACATTTTAGGGAAAAAAAAAAAAAAAAAAAACACTGGCTCAATGATTGCCATTATGATGTGATAAGTGTTAAGGGAAATATAACTGACTAATGGAAGTGAGGTAAGACGAGCTAAATTCATAAATACAGTTGTCATGTAGACTGCGTATTCTCTGTAAGGAACTGTAGGGTTCGTAGAAATAAATGAAACAGTCTGTTCTTTCAAGCAATATAGCTCTTTTTAAAAGCACAGGAAAGAAACTTTTGCAATGCAAAGAGCATGTGCCCAGAACTTATTCTTTAGGAAAATCAAAGTAATGGAAAAAAAATCTCAAATGCTCACTGTTCACCAGGTACCCGATACTGTGCTCTGCACTGAGTGACTAGTTCATGTGCTGCTGAGTACTCAGCAAGCAGTCAGAAACTACCTTGTTATGTGTTCTTAGCCACTTTATACGATGAAAATATTCCCAAAATGGCTGTTTTCAAGACACTGAGGAGACATCAGGCTCCCAAAAGTCCTAGAAGTTGACTCTTGTGAGTCAGCACACAGTAGCTTTATGCAAGCCTGGCTCCTGGCTCCTGTCCACAGACAGGACTTGCAAATGTAGTGTGCCTGGGAAAATAGAGAAAGACAGATGACCCCAAAAAGGAAATCCAGTGAAAATTTAAAGATGTGGGAATGGGTAGTTTCCAAACAAAGGACATTTCCTTGGAAATCAAAAGCATAAAGAGTTTTAATGAACAATGCCTAGAAGTGAGAAATGAGTTTCTTATCACTAGCTGAAAAGAGTAGGAACAGGAGGGAAAGTAGGAAGAAGAGTGGAGAGAGGGGAAGAAGATATTATGTCTACAGCTTTATAGCCACACCGAGCAGTTCTGTCATCACTTCAAAGCATTCTTTCCTCTGAATGTCAATAGGTGTTGTGTAAAGAAGGAAAAACTATGCACAAACATGTTTTGGAAAAACTAGGCTATTCGATGTTAAATAGTTGTTCACACTGTAGGATTTCCCAGATTCTTTAGCCTATTAATACAAGTCTTTGTTTTCTCCAAGTGATGCATAATGTCTGCTTTTTTTTTTTTGAATTTTAGAACTCCCTCCTCCTTATTCTTAAGATTATATTTCAACACTAATACATTATGAAACTAGTGTGCAGAGAATACAATCCAGAAAAGGTAAAGAAGAAAATGTGCAAAAGCATAAAGGAAAAGGTGGGTATGGGGAAGTAAAGAAGGAAAAGAAAAAAAAAACTTGATAAAAGGAAAACAAGAAAGAAAGTATATATATACAATTAGGTTTGGGGGTTGTAGAGAGGGTAGGTGAATGGGAAAAAATGAGTATCAAAATATGTCATGTGGACGCACAAATTCTCAATGTTGTATGTGACCATAATATATGTATATAGTGTACCAATAAAATTAATAAAAGGAAAGGACCTTGAATTGGAGATCCCATTTGACCCGGCCATCACTCTGCTAGGTATATGCATAACAGAATTAAAAGACTCATATCACAGTGATATATGTGCACCCATGTTTATAGCAGCTCAGTTTGTGATTGCTACATCTTGGAAACAACCCAAAATGTCCATCAACTGAAGACTGGATAGAAAAAGCTGTGGTTCTTCTACAGAATGGAGTATTACTCTGCAATAAAAAATGATATTTGAATCATTTCTACTTAAATGGACATACCTTGAGGACATCCTCATAAGTGAAATAAATAGGTCACAGATAGATAAATAGCGAATGAGAACATAAAGATGTAAATGAGTTCTAGAATTGTATGTTATATATTGTGAAATAGAAAATGCTCAAAATGAATAGGGTGAAGGGGGAAAATAATGAGATTATAATGAAAAATAAAGGAAACAAATTTTATGTATATGGGGGGTGGTAGGGTGGGTAGGGCTATAGGAAAAAATGAGAATTAAGTTGTGTCTTATACTGGTACAAATCCCCATTGTGGAGTGCAATCATGATATGTACATGTAATGGACCAATAAAAATTTCAATTTAAAAAGAAGAAAGAAAGAACCTTGAGACACCGATGAAAGGTTTTTAAGTAACAATGTCATGATCAGAAAATATATTTATATTTTCTTGCACTCAATAGTATTTTATTTTGAATTATATTTTCTATTGACCTGTGTACTTCACAAATTAATGTTTATTTACAAACTGTAAAGTCTAAGAAAACATCTTTATATCTTAATGATTATATTTAAGACAGTTTTACATAGGTACTATATTAGACCTAAATTGCTATCTTTAATTGTTTTGCTTTCATATTTAATGTCTCTTTTAAAAGTACTATTATTTCTAAAAAGCTAATGGGACAAAATCTGAGCTTCTTAACTTTTGGTCTGTTTTTTTTTTTTTTTCCCCTTAAGAATGAAGCAATAGCCAAATACCATCTATCAGTTTCTAGAAAAGTGTAGACTTTCAAATTTGAAGTGCAAATTGTAGTTCATAGGATCAAATGTTGCTTATCTACCTGATGGTAACTTCATTCTAATAAGGAATGAAGGGGACAAGGACAGATATAGAGGAGAGGTGGAGAAAAAAGTGACAGAAGAAAGAAAGAGGATCACTTAGCAACCTATCAGATCCAGTTAAAACCTAATATAATTAACAAACTTGATATCTCTAGAAATTGTAATTCCAATTATTTGCTAGCTAAAGGCAAGTTTCACTGCTCGAAGTTAGGAAATCATGTAAATAGCCTAATTAATATAATTTGCCTTATGCTCTACTAAGAAAACAAAAACAAATATGTCATTTTTTAAAACAAATAGCATGGTGTAGACTAAATATTATAAATATTCAGTCAGTTTGCAGAACAAATATTGCACATTATGGATCCTTTCCAGCAACTCTATGAAACTCAGGATGATTTAATGAAATTATGATGGCTCTTTGAGTTTTACAACTGCATTACAATAAAAAGAAACCATTTCTTTTGCATGGATAAGAAGAAGATCCTTGATGAAATAGCATGGTGAAGCTCATAATGCTGTGGGTTGAAGGAGAAAAAGATGAGCGCCTTCTTTTTCATGCCAGTTCTATAATCTCAAGAGAACTCCAAAGTTAAAATATGACTATTAAAAATTCCATATGCCAGCAGTGAGAGACATAATAAGTAATTATTTGCCACTTCATCATTTAGAATTGAAAAATAAAGCTGTTTGAAAAACCCTAAAAGATGTATAAATCTTTTCAACAGGTTAGCATAAATTAATGTCAGTGAGAATTTAATCACTATGTGTAAAAATGCATAATACAATGGTTGATCTGAATTTCTGCATTCCTATGGGTTCTGAATTATCCCTTTGCACACAATCACTTGCCCTTTGTTCTGCTTTCAAATGTTTTTTCCTCAAAAACAACAAAAGCTCAATACTATCAGGGAAAAGAGAGAGGGAAAGGTGCTGGCCAAGTCAATAATCAAGCTTCTACTGAGGTTCTAGTTTTCCAGCAGTATGCTAGGCACTGTAAAGTTAGAAAGGAAAACCCAGCTATGACTCCTAGTATGAAGATTTTTTTTCTATAACTTCCAAACCATCCTTTAAAAGAGCATTTATGGATCAAATAAATGCTAACTTTCCCGTGTAATAACAAAAGGACAATAAGCAAGCAATGAGAGAGATCTTACGCTGGAGTAGTAGCAAGAAGTTTGACCAGGGTTAAGCTAGTGGTTGTGCATAGTCTCAAGGGATGTTTACAATATAGAGTGATAAGGAAGAAAGAGAATTCTAACCAAGGTGATGGTTAGTGAAAGAAAGGCAGAGAAATGTGTATATGAGGGGGCAATCACTGATAAAACTAATACCAGACGTTGGCATGTGTACACGAGAGGAATTGAGTGAGATTATTAAAGATTTTAGGAGCTTGAAAGTGAGGGTGAGATCTAATGAAACAGAAAAGAGATAGGTTTCTATGAGGGCAGTGACAGAGTTAAACTAAATTTGAAAACACAGTAGATGAAAACAACACAAGAAACTGTTTCAAAATTAGATTAGAACATGGTGAAAAGTGTAGACCCAGAGTCAAGTAGGAAAATTTACTTAATGTTGAATGAATGATGAAGAATTGAACAAAAGAGGTAGAAACAAATGTGTACGAGGAAGGGCAAATAAAAAAATGTATCAGGCCAATGAAGTATCAAATTATTTTTTATGTGTTTGATGACAGCTTAAGGCCAGAGGAACAGGAAGGTTCAAAGAATACTTCACTTTTTGGCGGTACTAGGCCTGATGGCAGCCAGAGATCATATTATATTATGAGTTAATTGGTGGGTAGGATAGAACTTTAAGAAAATTTTGGACAATATTTTGGGGGATCATCAGCAGGGGGCTGATTGAAGTGAGACACTTTTATCACCATTATCTTGATCCAGATAGCAAAAACACATTTTCCTGAATAGCAAAAGCATACAATGTAATGTGGAGAAAACTTCCAGTCTCCATTCACCTTTTCTTCCAGGGAGGAAAACTGTGTCCTGCCATGTACATAGCTACTACAGTAAGAAAAATATGGCCACCAAAGATGGCAGATACTATAGACTTTGTGGAAATGCGAACGGAATCATGGACTGAGAGGAGATTTTGTCACAATAAAGGGGAAAATATTTAAAAGGTAATAGACAGCAAGCTCCCCAGGGAAAACACTGTCTTTTTGGATAGCTACCTCATCTCAGTCATTGCATTTCATCCCCTCATCTGCCCCAGTTGGAAAATGGAGAATTTCTGTCACTGCTTCCCTGTCCAACAGCTAATCCATGAATCCATCACCAAATCCTGCCAATAATACAAAACACACACCTGAGATTTTACTCAGGGCAGTCTACCATCACATCTTGCCTGAAATCATGTGAAATCTTATCTCAGCTGTATTCTTCTAGTCCATCTTCTGTGTTATAAAAGTATAACTGATAACTCATCACAACTTTTTAAAAGCTTCCAATAGCTTCTCACTGTACTATTGCTAAGTATGAAATCACTGCCATGCCCTAAATGAACCCTGTATGCTCCTTCTCATGTTTACCTCTCCATCTTTTTTTTCCTGCCATTTTGCCTTGCTCTGTATGCTGTAATTATACATATTTCTTTCAGTTTTTCTATAGAACAAATTATTTCTTTATCCAAGGTTTTTACATATGCTCTTCTGTCTTCTGGATGTTCTCCTGTCCCATCTTTCTATTTGATTCATCTGGTGTGCTATTCTTTGCTTATGGTAATATTACTTTCCTTCACAGTTCTTATTAAACATTTAATTCTTATTTTTGTGATCTCTACCCTCAGTCAGTTTCTATATTCCTATTTATTTTAAAATTCATACGGACAGGAATTGTGCTTAAGTTTGGTGTTAACATTAAGCTTCACTAGGTCATAAAAAATGAAGACAAAAGAAAAACTGCTAAATGTACAATTGTAAGGAGATTATGCAGGAATGACCAGGGACAGAAAACAGCATGAGCTACAGAGTCAATGACCATGATAGAGTATACTCATGAAAATAAAATTTTCACTGACTTAGCATAAATGGAGTGAGATTAACAACAGAATGAGAAAGTATTATAGATTTGTCTCAGGTGAGAATCTAATACCCAATTTTCCCTGTCTGATCTTCTTACTCCCTCAAATATCTTTAAAAATTCTGGCTTATAAAAGCAAATTCTTAAAGTTATTTGATATAGAATGAAACATAGAGAAGATAAAGAGCAAGACAAGAGAATCTGCAAGAGTAAGAGATAAAATAAAATGGTTAACTCAATCTATAAATATAGATGTAGACGACAAGACAGAAAGAATAGATACAAGGGTATCTATTGAAGATTGGAGAAGTAAAGTTAGAGGGAAGACTGTTTGGTCCCCCATGAGTGTGGTATAAATAAATAAAGGTGGAAAGAGACTACTTGAAACACTGTTTGAGTTTATGAATTAATGACATTTTTGCTTTTGAAATGTGCCTCCTAGAATATGACTACTCAAGACTACCCCACATGGGCCATATCTTCATTAATGTTAAAAACTTTGAGATGCCATCACTAAGTGGCCATGTTTCAAAAAGCTGGGAAAAACTGCTCAGGCCAAAGGTCTGCCAGATATTGTTAAATGAAAATAACCATGTCTCAATCATTGTATACATTTCCCATTATTCTAAATAGAGATGAAACCAGAGAAACAACATTAGCATTTGATATGAACTGAATACTTTTGTATTATCCTGTTTATATGTTGAAACCCTTACCCTCAATGTGATATTTGAAAGGAAAGGCTTTGAGAAACACCTAGGCCATATAGTTGAAAACCTCATGAATAAAATTATTATCATGTAGGGAAGCGATTAAGGATGAATGAGATGATTTATTTTAACGTCACATGGAGGATAGTGTGTAAAAGTGGCTGTCTACACACCAGGAGCTGCCTTTCTCCAGGAATTGAATTAGTGAGTAAATTGATATTGGACTTCTGTAACAGTATCCAGAACTTTGAGGACTATAAGTGCTGTTTAAGTTTCTCAGTCTACGGTATTTTATTATAGCAGTTTAACTTAAGATAGGATTCAGGTAATGGGTGACTGGCTGGGAGTGGTTACTTATAAGGTTTCATTTTCAGACTTTAGAATCTATGAACACTCAGGAAGCAGAGGCAGGAGGATTGCTGTGAATTTAAGGCCAGCCTGGGCTACATAATGAGCTCAGGACCATCCTGAACTACAAAGTGAGACCCTGTCTCAAAAAAAAAAATGCATAAATTATCCATTAAAAGAAAAATTATACTAGAAAAAATAGAGAGTGAGTGATATATAATATGCTACATGTTTACCATTATATATTTAGTGTTAGACATGGACATGATAACAAAATATGGAATCGTGAACTTATGAGCAAAGTTTTAAATTTTTATTTTAGCACTTTTCCTCTTTCTTTCTTTTCTTTATTCTCCTTCTCCTCTTTTTTAATGATACTGAGGGTTGAACCTAGAATCTTTATATGGGGCTTCATATTAACTGCTAGGGCTTTTTAACTTTTTTTGAGAGAGGGTCTTGCTAAGTCACTAAATTGTGTACTCTGGACTTGAACTTTGTATCTCTCAGAATACTGGAATTAGAGGCATGGGCAAGCACATCCAAATCACGTCAGTCACTTCAAGGCAAGCTGTGGTTGGATCAGAAAATTGAAGATTGATGCAGGCTTGTTATTATCTAAGAAAATCAAGACAATGGATTTCTAGAGGAATTTGGACTTGAAAGGGGAGCCGGTTTGGGGATGTAAAGTTTGCAAACTTGGGGAGTGAAAAAGCATGATTACTGCACCTCCTCTTTTCACATTTTTTTCCACAAATATGAATAGTGCCAAAAATTGAGCCAGAAAGTGAAGGAACAAAACCTATACAACTCCAATAAATGGACTGGATGAATTACTCAGTGAACATTTACACAGATACCTTAAGGAGAGAATTAAGCCGTGTGTTCTTAGGGTAGAAACAATAAGAAATAAAAAAAA
The DNA here is from genome assembly GCA_004026965.1 of Petromus typicus. NCBI lineage: Eukaryota > Metazoa > Chordata > Mammalia > Rodentia > Petromuridae > Petromus > Petromus typicus. Next base: position 23,745 of record PVIR01012700.1, on the reverse strand, counting down.
CATTTTAAAGGTATTTGCAGGCTAAACTGAATATACAAAAGTTTTACACCCCTCCACAGTATAGCAAATATAAATGTTCTCTTAGAAGGATTGATGTAACTAAACACCTAAAATATATTTCTGTCCCATGGATAATAAGGAGGCACTGAAGATATTTAAACACTGAAATAAAACAACAAACGTGAAGTTTTAGGAATACTGAAAGATTACTATAGCAAGAACACAAGTAAGGAACAAACAAATAAACTACTGCAATAGTATAATTGAATGATTTTACAAAAATACTAAATTTGTAGTTAATAACCAATGCATAACAATCATTTCTCACTGATGGCATATGTTGAAAATATTTTTTGAAATTACCAAAGGACTTGGTTCAACAATTTTTTTTGGAACTGGAGATCACAATCAAGACCTTGTGCTTGCTAGGCATACACTGAACCACTGGGCTAATTCCCCTGGCCAGTTCGATATTTTTTAAACTGCTATACCAACTTAAAGTAAAATGGTATGTATGTTCTATACAGGTTGACAGACCACATTACTATACACTACCTATTATCATTATCTTATGAAATCTATAATCATATGCAGGAAATAATCTGAAATATATTTGTTCACTTTTTATTATAATTTAATGTTTTAAAATATATTTTATATTTTAATTTTTATAAACAGAAGATAAAGAATCAAATGAAGAAAGCTGTCATTATTACACACTTATACATGAAAAATCAGAGGGACTGTCCAGTAAGTATTCCAGTGCAGCATTCAGCCTTTTAACCAAAATGAATCACACATATCAGAAGTTCCTGTAAAGCTTTTCTGATTTATTTAGATTGTAAGTGATAATTTATATGCTACCACAATCACAGTTCCATCAGATAAGGGAGAGAAGAGTTATGGTGGTTGAATGTGGTGCAGAGAACTTTGGGGTATGCCAAATATTGAAGAATCTAATTAAACTGTCTACATTTTGCATGTATTATCAGCAGAAAATTCTTTCTTTTCAAACTATCAAAATGAAATGACTAAAGAGAAGATACGCCAACTTCAAAGGATGATTCCCTTACAATTCTGAAAGATGAAAAAAAGAAATTAATGATATTAAGACTGTGACTAAACTGGGCATGGTTGTGCATGTCTGAGGTCCCAGTACTCAGGAGAATGAAGCAGTAGGGTCTCCCTGAGTTCAAGATGGGCTTGAGCTACACAATGAGCTTAAATTCAGCCTGAAGTCCACAGCAAGACCTTGTCTGAAGCTGAGGCAAAACAAAGAAAAACAAAACAAAAGTTGTCATTAAAATTAGTGAGATGAACTTGAACAATGTTTTTATGGAAAAATCAGGATTTCCTCCAAGAATTTTTGCCAATAGTGTTGAAATTCTTAAAGCAACATATTGATGTAATAATAAGAACCTGAAACTAAAACAGACATTTTAATACAGTCAATAATGGGTTAATTAATATTTGTGATAATTATTTGCATTTTGAATAGCATTTGTCTGATTTCAGTCAAGACTATCATTAAAATAGCTATGTTAAACACAATATTTAAAGGAAAATGAAGAATCTCTCTCTGAAGGTACACATCAGTTAATGTGTCCATTTGGTATAGAAAGTTTAGGTGAAATAAACTTAAAAGTAGAAATATAGTTAAAGAAGAAATTATGGTTATCTTTTATAGGTACAAAAATAACATAAAAAGAAAATTAGTGTATGAATATTTAACTGAAGCAACTGAGTAAAAGAACAAAAGAAAAATGCAAAACAAAGGAAAAGAAATCTAATGAAGAGGTTGACAAAATAAGTGGATAAGCAGTAGCGAAGTTGACAAGGCATAGAATAAATTATAATTCTAAGATAAATCTTTAAAAGAGACAATTGAGGTAGATAAACATCAAGAACAAAGATAAAACAACTAAAACAGTTCTAATTAGCTATATACATAACTATTTTATAGTATTACAAATATATATATATATATACTACAACATAAAAAGAAGTGAAGTAGATACATTTACAGAAAGTAAGAAATTCTACAATTGCCGCAAGAATAAATTAGAGCATCACAAACATGATCCATAAAATTACCAATAATTCTAACTTCACTGAAATTTTTCATGCTCACCATACAGCTCTCTTTGGTGTAATGAAAAGATAGTTATAGTCTAAGAGGAAATATTTGTGAATAAACACATTTGATGGAGGACTATTATGCATATAATTAGTTTCTAAAACTCAAATGAAACAATGCAAATAGAAAATTGACAATAGAGATACATAAATAGTTTGCTGAAAATTCTATGCAGATAATAAGTTCACATGTAAAAATGGGTGTTCAACATCACTATATATCTTTTTTTTTTTTTCCTGGTAGAACTTCTTTATTTATCTTTTTAATCTTTATTGGTACATTACATATACACATCATGATTGCACTCAACAATGAGAATTTATACCAGTATATGACACAACTTAATTCTCATTTTTTCCCATACCCTACCCACCCTACCACTTCCTCATATACATAAACTTTGTTATAATCTCATTATTTTTCCCCCTTCACCCTGTTTTGCTTTGAGTATTTTCTATTTTGCAATATATAACATACATTCTAGAACTCATTTACAACTTTATTTTCTCATACCAGAGAAAATATGTGATATTTACACATCTGTGACATATTTATTTCACTTATGAGGATGTCCTCAAGGTACATGCACTTAAATATAAATGATTCAAACTTATAATTTTTATGGCAGAGTAATACTCCATTCTGTAGAAGAACCACAACTTTTATATTCAGTCTCCAGTTGATGGACATTTTGGTTGTTTGCAAGATTTAGCAATCACAAACTGAGCTGCTATAAACATGGGTGCACATATGTCACTATGATATGAATCTTTAATTCTTTGTGTATATATCTAGCAGAGCAATGGCCGGGTCAAATGGGACCTCCAGTCCTAGCTTTTTGAGGAATCTCCAAACTGATCTCCACAGGGGTTGTTTGAGTCTACAGTCCCACCAACAGTGGAGAAGGGTTCCTTCTTCTTCAAAGCCTCACCAACATTTGTTGCTGGTTGATTCTGAGACAGCAGCCATTCTTTGTGGAGAGGGATGAAATCTTAATGTTGTTTTCACTTGCATCTCTCAAATGACTAGTGATGTTGAACACTTCTTCATTTGTTTCTTAGCTGCTTTTATTTCTTCCTCTGAAAAGTGTCTGTTCATTTCAGATGCCCATTTTTGAATTGGATCTTTAAATTTGGGTGGATTATTATTATTATTATTATTTTTTTTTTTTTTAGGTTTTTTGAGACAGGGTCTCACTTTTGTGGTTCAGGCTGGCCCTGAGCTCAGCCTCAAACTCACATCACAATCCTCCTGCCTCTGCCTCCCGAGTGCTGGGATTACACGCGTGAGCCACCACACCCGGCACTGTAGTATGTGGTACTGGTTGCTGCTGGGTGTGGTTCTCCACAACCAGTATTGTTATGTGGTTGCCGGGGAATCGAACCCGGGCCCTTGCGCTTGCAAGACAGGCGCCAGAACCACTGAGCTAACTCCCCGGCCCAGGGTGGATTAATTTTTTTAAGCTCTTCATATATTCTAGATGGTCGCTCTTTGTCTGAGAAATGGCTGGTAAAGATTCTTTCCCATATTGTTGGCTGCCTTTTCGCTTTGGTAGTGGTTTTTCTTTTGCTGTGCAGAAACCTCTCAATAGGATGAGATCCCATTTATCAATTTCTTCTACCAGTTCTTATACTATGGAGGATTTTTTCATGAAATATTTCCCTAAACAAATGTCTCCCTGATCCACTTTTATTTTATTTTGGTACATGGTGAAAGATCTAGGTCTACCTTTAGACTTTGGCAGGTTAAACTCCAATTCCTCCAGCACCATTTGTTAAAGAGACTATCTTTCCTCCACTGAGGTATTTGGCTCCTTTGTCAAAAATGAGATAGCTATCCCAGCACTCGGGAGGCAGAGGCAGGAGGATTGTGATGTGAGTTTGAGGCTGAGCTCAGGGCCAGCCTGAACCACAAAGCGAGACCCTGTCTCAAAAAACCTAAAAAAAAAAAAAAAAAAAAATGAGATAGCTTAGTGTGTCTGAAGTTGTTTCTGGATCTTCTAATCTACTCCGATGGTCATCTGGTCTGTTGCTTTGCCAGTACCGTGTGGTTTTTATCACAGTAGCTTTGTAGTACAGTTTCAATTTGGAGATCGTAATACCCCCCATCATGTCCTTATTGCTTACAATTGCTTTTGCTATTTTAGGTCTTTTTTGATTCCAGATGAATTTCTGGATTATTTTCTCTACGTCTATGAAATATGCCTTTGGGAGTTCAATTGGGATTGTGTTGAATCTGTATAACAGTTGTGGGAGTATAGCAATTTTGACGATATTGATTCTTCCAACCCAGGGACAAGCAATGTATTTCCATTTTCTGGTATCTTCTATCTCCTTTTTCAGAGTGCTTTAATTTTCAGAGTAGAGGTTTTTCACCTCCTTTGTTAGAATGATTCCTAGATATTTCATTTTTTTGGATGCTATTGTGAACGGGATTGAGTCCCCAATTTCTTGCTCAGTGAATATGTTGTTTGTGTATATAAAGGCTAATGATTTTTGAGCATTAACCTTGTATCCAGCTACACTACTAAAATTGGCGATTAGGTCTAGTAGTCTCTTGGTTGAGTTTTTAGGATCCTTTAGATAGAGTATCATGTCCTCAGCAAATAATGACAGTTTATCTTCTTCATTTCCTATCTTTATTCCTTTTATTTCTTTCTCTTGCTTAATTGCTGTGGCTAATATTTCCAGCACAATATTGAACAGGAGTGGTGAAAGTGGACATCCTTGTCTTGTTCCTGATGTTAATGAGAAAGATTTCAGTTTTTGACCATTTAGGGTGATGCTGGCTTTGGTTTCTCATAATTAGCTTTTATTACTTTGAGATACAGACCATCTATTTCAATTTTATGCAGGGTTTTGATCATAAATGGATGTTGGATTTTATCAAATGCTTTTTCTGTATCTATTGAGATGACCATATGGTTTCTGTCCTTGAGTCTGTTAATGTAGTGTATTACATATATTGATTTACATATGTTGAACCATCTCTGCATACCGGGGATAAATCCAACTTGGTCAGGGTGTATGATCTCCATGATGACTCTCTGTATTCTGTTTGCTGGTATCTTATTGAAGATTTTTGCATCAATGTTCATTTGGGAGATTTGCCTGTAATTCTCGTTTTTGGATGGATTTTTATGTGCAAACAAACCAAAATAACTTTCCACAGTGAGTCATGTGAAGTGATGTGTATCTCTACTACAAACCAATACTGAACAATGCAAAAATGAGCAAGTAATACAGAACTCAAAGTGTGCTGTAAGAAAAATAAGTCAATTTTGAAACATTATACTTTGTGTATTGCTACTAATATAATGGAATGACAATCAACAATGATAGAGATGGAAAATAGAAAAGTTGTGGAGACCAATAGTTAGAGTAGGTGTGAAGTAAAAGGAAGAGTTAATGCAGCTGTTAAAGGCTTAGCATGAGGGATTTGGGGAGATGCATCAGTTCTGTATTGTGTGGGGTTGATGACTCTTTCACTGTAAGCAGATATGATCTACAAATTACGTAAGATGTATATCCAACAACACATCTATGTGGAATTTATCTGAATAGGTCTGGATTGTCATTTTTCTAGTTTTCACACTGGGTCATGGCTTAGTACAATGTTACACTGGGAAAAACTGAATGATGGTACATTAAATACCTATTTTTAACTATACAAAATTCTCTATGTTTTTAAAATTTAAAGTTAGATTTTAAAATCAAACAAAATGAATACATATAGATCTTTAGTAAAAAAGTGGACTCCAAGTATAGTAAACACAAATGACAAAATCTTCATTATAAAATATATGAGAATGTCTTTGTGACTTAAGGGCAGACAGGGGCATTACAAAATGTCAAAAACAGAAATTATAATCCAAATACGGTTTACATTGATTAAAAATTAACTCTATGCATCCAATGAAGAAATTAAAAATATCATAAGTGAAATAATAAAAGAAGATATTAGCAGTCTAAAGGGAATAATATCTAAATCATATGAGAAACAAACAAAAAATTAAAAAAACAGCAGCTTCATGAAGATATGGTCAGAAATTGAGGTCACATAATATAGAAATGACACATCTCAAACCATGCACTGTTCATAATGTAAGAAATGTACATGCTATCAATTTACATCTAATATATTGTAAAACATTCAACAGTCTGAAATTAACTTCTTAAGTAGATGTGATCATTTTTCCTTCTTAGTAGAATTATACATTGGCTTATGTGGCAATACAAATCCATACTGTATATACTCAACAAAATGCAAATTCAATACACACAATTTCTATCTTTAATAATTCTCAATCAGATCTATAAGAATACTCTACAACACTGTTTACAGCAACTCTTTTTTTTTTTTTTTTTTTTTAGGTTTTTTGAGACAGGGTCTCACTTTGTAGTTCAGGCTGGCCCAGAGCTCAGCCTCAAACTCACATCACAGCAATCCTCCTGCCTCTGCTTCCTGAGTGTTGGGACTACAGGCATGAGCCACCACGCCCAGCATTGTGGTATGTGGTGCTGATTGCTGCTGGGGTGAGTCTTCATGCCCAGTATGGTATATGGTTAACCGGGGATCAAACCCAGGCCCTTGCTCTTGCAAGACAGGCGCTGGAACCACTGAGCTAAACCCCCGGCCCCTGCAACACTATTTGTGATGGAAGGAAGGTGGGGTTTTGTGCATGACTTAGACTATTTATGGTGGCTCCAGAACATGGAGAACTACACACAGTCAGATTCATCAGACTGATGCATACGGTGGCAATATGAACGAGTCTTCAAACAGGACTTAGGGAAAATAAGAAAGAAGCAGTGATACACGACATCTGTTTATGGGGTAATTTTAAATGAATGAAAAAATAAACATTTTGCAAAAGCTAGTGCACTACAAATGGAAAGATTATTGTTCCAGGAAGGTGTGATATGTGTATGAGAAATCACGATAAAGAGTATATGGTGTGAAGATAGATAGTATCACTTAACAGTCCACATGTTAAAGGACTGATCCCCAGGGTGACACTCATGAGAAGAGAAGGCATCTTTGGAATTGGTTTTCCTGGCAAGTTTGTAAAATACTGGACATGTGCCCTCAATAGGGATTAGGGGACACTAGTCCCTCAGTGGCTCCAGACTTCCTAGCTGGTGTGCTTGGCTCTGCCTTGCCTTTCCAATGATTTCTATTTGCTACTTTCATCAAAGTCCAAGAGATGGGCTGTCCGGTTGTGGAATGTGATTTCCAGAACTGTGATGTAGACAAAATTCTCTTTAAAAATTCATTATCTTAGCTGTTTCATAATAACAACAGAAAACTACTTCAGAGAGGAGTATATTTAGTTAATTAATTAATGGAAAGAAGGTTATGAGAACAAATACTGAAAATGTACTATTGCTGTTGTTTGAAAATAATTTGTTCCATCTGGAAATCATGTTGAAACTTAACTCGCACTGTAAGAAATTAAGAAGGTACAAATTTGATCCAGCTCTTGTATTTAGATGTGGGTCTTTTGGGAGGAGAACAGAATTAAACAAAGTCATTAAGCAGGAAATACCCACAAAATTCCCATGACAGAGTACTGCTGGCTTTACAAGACCTGAGGACACACACACACACACACACACACACACACACACACACACACACACACACTGTGTTTCTGGTTATTTGACACCCTGATTGTCCTCAGGACTCCTCCAGACAGAAAGTTATCATAAGGTATAGTCAGTTGCCTTTTGATCAGAACCACAATACACAATAAATTTCTTTTCTTTATAACTTACCCAGTCTGTGGTGTTCCGTTATTAGCAAGAGAAAACTAATCAAAGTGAGTATGACTGAGGGGTAAACCAATCAAACCTGTGAATTTAAAGTTAAAATCAAATGAATAATGGCAGCATATTAGAAAGAAGAAAATATGAAGCAGAAGACTTATCTCTGCATTTAATAAGCTCTGATAACTAGTAAAAAGACACCCAGTATCTCTCCTCTTTATTTTTTTTTCTGTAAATGGAAGTGGTTTTTTTTCAGTACATTGCCTTCGATTTTCCAGTAAACAACACTCTACTCACTTACACTGCTCTGTCAGTTCTACAAGATTCTTATAATACATGAAATGTTTTTTTAATTTGGTTTATTGAACAAAAATATCCGTAAGATTTACTATTTTTAAGAATTAACCAGTTTGAGTGTATAGTTCAGTAGTACTGAGTATATTCATATTGCTGTCAAATCATTACCAGCCATCTTCAAAACTCTCTTTTTTTTCTTTTAAAACTGAGACTTATTGCACTCTAAAAAATAATTACCCATTTCACAAATCCTAGAAATCACCAAAATACTTCCCTTATGATTTTGGCTACTAAACTTATTTGTTTGATTGTAATTATGCAGTATTTGTCTTTCATGACTAGCTTATTTTTCTCAGCATAATGTCTCAAAGTCTTATTCAAGTATTAGCATGTGTCAAATTATATTCCCAAGGCTGAATGATATCACATTATATGTGTATTCCACATTTGGTTTATCCGTTTAAATGTCAGTGAACACTTGAGTTGCTTCCACATTTTAGTTACTGTGAATAATGCTGCTGGGAATATGGCTGTATAAATATTTGCTCAAGACCCTACTCTGATTCTTTTCAGCACATATCCAGCGGTAGAATTGCTAAGCCACATGGTAAATGTATACTTATGTTTTTTTTGGGGGGGCACCATAATACTCATTTCCACACAACTATGTAATTTTACATTTTCATGAAGAATGTACAACTGTTCTAATTTCTCTATATTTTCACCAGCAATTATTTTTGGCCTTTTAAGGAATGGCCATCCTAAGAGGCAAAAGTGGAAACCTCAACATTGTTTTCATTAACATTTTCCTGATGGTCAGGGTTCATGAATGCTGTTCTAGATGCTGTGCACTGTTTATTTCCTTTCTACAGTTGTTGATTCAAGTCTTCTGTTTTGGGGAGAATTATTTCTGGTGAGGAGACCTAGGAATAGGTTTGTACACATTAGTGCTCATCAGTACATTATTTACAAATGTGTTTTATTCTGTGGTTTGCTTCTTCATAATGTTGATAGTATTTTCTGACGTACAAAATTTAGAATTTTGATGAAGTCTAGTTCATTTTTTTTCCTTTGCTGCCTGTCTTTGATGTCATATTCAACAGACAACTGCCAAGCTCATTGTTTTAGCTGTTTTTTTTTTTTTTCAGATTAGTGGACTTTTTTGAGTTAATTTATACATCCTATTAAATAAATCATATCATTTCATTGTTATATATGTAGATATCCAGAAATTTCATACCATTTCTTTCTTATTTTATGACAAGGTCTAGCTTTGTAGTTCAGGCTGACCCTGAACTCATTATGTAGCCCAGGATAGCCTTGAACTCCCAGCAATCCTCCTGCTTTCGTTTCCTGAGTGCTGGGATGATTGGCATAAGCCACCATGCCTGGTATTGTGATATGTGGTACCAGGGATCGAACTCAGGACCTTGCAGTTGCCACACATATGCCAGAACCACTGATCTAAATCCCTGACTCTGTCGTATCATTTCTTTTTTTTTTTTTTTTTTTTTTTTTTTAGGTTTTTGGAGACAGGGTCTCGCTTTGTGTTTCAGGCTGACCCTGAGCTCAGCCTCAAACTCACATCACAGCAATCCTCCTGCCTCTGCCTCCCGAGTGCTGGGATTACAGGCGTGAGCCACCACGCCCGGCACTGTGGTATGTGGTACTGTTTGCTGCTGGGTGTGGATCACCACACCCAGTATTGTTATGTGGTTACCCGGGAATCGAACCTGGGTCCTTGCGCTTGCGAGACAGGCGCCGGAACCACTGAGCTAACTCCCCGGCCCATGTCGTATCATTTCTCTTTTTTTTTTTCTTTTTTAATCTTTATTGGTACATTACATATACGCACCATGATTGCACTCCATAATGGGGATTTGTACCAGTATAAGACACAATTTAATTCTCATTTTTTTCCCATAGCCCCACTCACCCTACCGCTCCCCCCATATACATAAAATTTGTTTCCTCTTTTTTGTTATAATCTCATTATTTCCCCCCCTTCACCCTATTTTACTTTGAGCATTTTCTATTTCACAATATATAACATACAATTCTAGGACTCATTTACATCTTAGAAGAACTTCTTCCCTCCATCCAATGAATGATTTGGGTGCCCTTTATGAAAATTAGTTAGCACATATATGAAGGGTTATTTCCAGAATTTTTATCCTATGCTGTAGATCTGTTAGTGTTTTTTCACCAGTAACTTGCTCTTCTGATTCTGCTCTTTTATTCTAAGTTTTGGAATTCACAAGTGTGGGTTCTTAAATTTTTTTTTTCATTATTTTTTTCAGACTCTTTGGATTCTCATGGGATTCCATATAAATTTTATGACAATTTTGTCTGTCTGGAAATAGTTATTGTAATTTTTCCAGGGAATGCATGGCTTCTGAAGATTGCTTTAAGTAATATTATCGGACAAAGGGTAAAAAAGGCTCAAATCCATTCAATCAGAAACAAAAATGGTGAAATCACTACAGAAACAGTAGAAATTCAGAAAATAATCACCATCTGCTTTGAGGACCTTTATTCTTATAAGATAAAAAAACACAGAAAAAATGGAAAGATTCCTAGACATTTCCTAGGCACTACCAAAGTTGAATGAAGAAAGTTTAAAAAATTTTTAAACTCTTTGGTTAAGACAGTTGTTGAATATTTTAAATACTTGATCCTCTTGTAATTGGCGTTATTTTCTTTACGTCCTTTCAGATTACTCATTGTTGCTATATAGAAATACAACTGATTTTTGTGCACTTACTTTGTGTCTTGGTACTTGGCTGAATTTATTTATTAGTTCTAACATATTTTTGTAGACAATTTAGGGTTTCATACACATCAAATCTATTATCTGTGAACAGAGATGACTTTACTTCTCCCTTTCTTATTTAGATATCTTTCATTTTTCCTCTTACCTTACTGATCAACTCAGGCCAGGACTTACAGTATAGTGTGCAACTCAAATGGTGAAAGTAGTCAACCTTTCCTTGATCCTGGTTGTAGAAAAATGCTTGTTGTCTAATACTATGAAATATAAATCCTACTTTAAGCTCTTCATGCATGATTTTTATTGTCTGAGATAGTTTATTTCTGTTCCTAATTTTATAGTTTTGATCATTAAGACGTGCACTCTATCAAATATTGTTTTCTACATCAGTTAAGATAATCTTGAGGTTCTCTTCAATTATTCTGTTAATTTGGCTCCTATATTGATTTATCTCCAAATGTTGAAGTATTCTTGCATTCAGAAGGATACAAAAAATTCCATGTATCATGATATTTAGTGTGCTTGATGTGCCGCTGAATTCCGTTTGCCATTATTTTGCTGAGGATATTTGCATCAAGTACAGAGGAAATTGTTCTACAGCATGAATGAAAACTCTTTTACAACTTTTGATGATACAAACAGCTTGTTGGAGCATGAGTGTCATTAGTTCACCACCACTGTTCTATACTTTTCTTTTAATGCTTCTCTGGCTTTGTTATTATGACACTACTGGCATCATAGGGATAGTAGACAATGCCCCAACTTCTTATATTAAAAATGTGTTTAAGAAGAATCAATGTTATCATTATTACATTTAGTATAATTCCCCCAGTAAAACCATCAGACTATTGGAGATTTATTTTGTTAGTGATTCAGTATGCTCATTATTTACAGTTGTGTTCACTTTTTACTTTTTGCTATTATTTGATCTTTATAGATTTTCTTTCTAGAAATTTGTTGATGTCCCTGTTACTGTGTGATTTTTCACGGAATATATGATTTTTTGTATTTTTGTAGAATTGGAGGTGTCACATTTTCTTTTCTGATTTAATAATTTGATTTTTTTCTTTGATTATTTTGCAGTTGATCTAGTTAAATATTTCCCAAATTGGTTGATATTTTAGAAGAATCAAAGTTTGGTTTCATTAGAGTTTTTTTTTTTTTTTCCATTGGTTTACTCTGTTTGAAATGTTTCTATTGTAATCTTTATACCTTCCTTCTGGTAACTTTCAGTTTAGTTCATTATTTTTCTAATTCCAATGTATTAAATTAGTTGATTTAAGATCTTTGCTTTTTACACTTATGACCGTAGTCAGTAGAACTGCTTTTATTGCATCCTGCAAGATTTTGTATATTGTATTTTTACTTTCATTTGTCCTCAAATTAAAAAAAAAAATCATGAATCATGGACCGTTGGGTCTTCTCAGGGCTTTTTGTTTAATTTTGTCACTATGTAGTACAGGCTGTCATTGAACTCACTGTGCAACAAGGCTGACCTCAAATTTGAAGTTCTCATGTTTCAACCTCCCATATGCAGGTTTCTAGACACGAATCACCATTTCCAGATTCAGTAAGTTTATACATGGGTACAAATTTGGAAATGTTCTGGTTTTCTTTCTGGAATTGATTGTTATCACTATTCTGTTGCAGTCAGAGAAGGTAACTTGTCTATTTTTAAAAATATAATAAGTGTTAATTTGTAGTCTAACGTATGGTACGATCTGGAGAGGATTGTAGCATATGTGCTTGAAAAAGTGTATATTGTAATGTTGCTAAATGTTCTGTATGTGTTTGTTAAATGTCGCAGGATTGCTATATTGCTTAGCTTCTGTATGTCCTCACGTCTCCTTGCTGATTGCTCTATCTTCATTGACAGCTGGCTTATGATGCCTCTCATTATTCTTATGGAATCATTTTTTCCATCACTTCTGTCAATGTTTGCTTTATATAATTTATCATATTATTAGAGGTGTAGCGTATAATTTTATATTACTTTGTTACATTGAATATTTATTAACATTTAACACCTTAATCTATTTCACACACTCTTTGAACTTGAAATCTTTTTTTTTTTTTCTAATAGTAGTATAATCACTTTTGTTTTCTTCGGGTTACTATTTGGATGACTTTTTCAGTCCTTTTACTTTCAAGATATCTGTGTCATTGAATCTAAATTGACTATTTTATATATGATGGAATCGTGTTTATAAATTATGTTTATAAATGTTTTGGTTGGAGAATTTGTATTTAAATTAACGACAAAGAAGGACTTACTGCTATTATTGCGTTATTTTTGTACATGCCTTATATGATTTTTACCTGCTCTATATTACTTTCCTTTTGTGTTTACCTTTATAATCACATGTTTTATTTTTCTCTCTCATTTCCCTTTTGGTATATTCTATATTTATCATTTGTGGCTAGAATGGGGATTACACTTACTGTTTTATTGTTGTAACACTGAATATATGGCAGCATTATTAACTAACATACAAATCTCTGCTTCTATAAATCTCTTTCACCAGCACTTTCAGCTATCAATGATATAAAATTATATATTTAAATACCAAGTATCTAAAAATAAGTTAAACTATGCAAAACACTATAAAAGTATAAACTAAAGTCACTATTAGAGTAAATTTTAAATTGAAATTTTTAGGGCGATTAGAATTTATTTTTTTATTTTTTTTTTTTTAGGTATTTTTGAGACAGGGTCTCTCTTTGTGGTTCAGCCTGGCCCTGAGCTCAGCCTCCAACTCACATCACAGCAATCCTCCTGCCTCTGCCTCCCAAGTGCTGGGATGACAGGCGTGAGCCACCACGTCCAGCACTGTGGTATGTGGTACTGGTTGCTGCTGGGCATGAGTCTCCATGCCCAGTATGGTATGTGGTTACCAGGGAATTGAACCCAGGCCCTTGCGCTGGCAAGACAGGCGCCAGAACCACTGAGCTAACTCCCCGGCCCTAGTATTTTAAATTTTGTAGAAAATCAAAAGCAAGTAAAATTACATAAGGGATTTGCAACAGTTGTAGTTTTATAATGGTTAATATATTTCTGTTTAATGAAATCTTCATATCTTCATGTGACTTTGACTTAGCATTATTTTTTTTTCCACCAGGAGGATTCCTTTTATCATTTATAATAGGATCAGACTTTGATATTGAACTTCCTCTGCTTTTGTTTACTTGGGAATGTTTGTCCCTCATTTTAGGTTTGCTAGATATAGGATTCTTAGTTGATAGTTATTTTGCTTTTGACATTATAAGCATATCAGTCCATTCCCTCCTGGCCTCAAGTTTCTTCTGAAAAATCTGCTACTAAATGATGACTTTTTCTGTCTTCCAGCTGCTGATACTACCTCTTTGACTTTGATTTTCAAAAGTTTGATTACAATTTGCTTGGGTTCTATTTGATTTAAACTTGAGCTTAGATGACCATATTCAGATTTTCCTTCAATTTTTGGAAAGTTCTCAGAAATGATTTTTGAAAATAGTCTCTGTGCCTTTGCCACTTTTTCTTCAAGACTGTCACAATGTATATGTTCATTTGGTTGGGTGTGTTTATGTATTCATAAACTCCATATTTTTATTGCAGTTTATCAGTACATGCCTGAAGTATGTAATTATTATTTTCACATAACATATCTTAATTCTTATTTTTTCACCTCCTTCCTCTCCTCTCACACCCCTCTCCCTCCATCTCTTGATCTCCTTCACTAATACAAAAGATCTGTATTCTGTTTGCTATTATATTTTATTTCAGTCTATGTGAGGAATTACTGTTAATTTATTCAATGCCCAAGAAATTTAGTGGCACTTGAGGTCATTTAAGGCCACAACCCCACTGTCAAGGTTGACGTTTCCCAATGGAGGATGGCAACGGGTTCAGAGGCCTGGGCTGGGAGAATAAGGTGCTGAATCAACATGCAAACTCAGGGAAGGTTTCATCGAACACTTTCATTTTATTGAGGAACAGCAGGGATTAACATAGTCTAGTAGGCAGCGTAGAGACAGAAGCCAGGTTTCATAACAACTATTGTTTGATTGATGGTCTAGAATCAATCCATATAAGATGACATCTAGGCGGAGGCGACTGAGTCATTCCACTGAGGGCCTTAGCAAGGCATGTATTTGGAATCTAGTTTCTGAGTATTGTAGTGGGCGTGCCCAGCTCAGCAGGTCTCAGAGTTTACTCATGAATAATAAGTATGCTGTACTTCACCTAACCAAACTTGCACTTCCCCATCACAGGGTTATGCGCATAATGGGGTACAGTTGCATGAACATGACTGCATATACTGTACATGTGTAATGCAATTATACAAGGAAACACAACTGTTATATCTCAGCATGTCTGATAATGGAAGGGCTGAAGGAATAAAGATGAACAGCTCTTGAGCTCATGCTTCTGCAGCCTCATGGATCTAGGCACCTTGTGTTTTCTGGGTACCTTCATGGGATAGCAGACCTCTCCTGCTGTAGCCAAAAGGTTCAGACCTGACTCTCTCATTCAGTTATATTTTCTGATTCTCAGATGAATCATGTGATAGTCATATGTGTCTGATATATTTCACTTTACGTGGTCTCAGGTTTCATCCATTTATCTAAAAATTGTTCTTTTATTGTTTTTATGCACAGTTGCATTATACTGTATATAAATGTCATAGTTCCCTTATTCATTGGTCTCTTGATGGACATATAGACTATATCTGAGATTTAGTTATTATGAATTGTGGGACTATTATATATAATTGAAATATGTATAATTGTAACATGATGACTTTAACTCAAGAAAGAACTAGAAAGGGGAACAACTGGGTTGCATAAAATTTCTAATTTTAGTTTTCTGAAGGACCTCCGTACTGATTTCCATAATGGTCGTTCTAGTTTATATTTCCACCAATAATGTAAAAGGATTTTTTTTCCTTGCATCCTCAGCAGTATTTGTTATCATTTGATTTTGTGATGATAACTGTTCTGTTTGGAGAAAAGTGAAATGCCTATGTTATTTTAATTTGCATTTCTCTAGTGGCCAGAGATGTGGAACATTTCTTGGAGTGTATCAACTCACTTGGAATTCTTTTGACCAGTGCCTACTTATTCCTATCCATTGTTTTCTGCTTGGGTCTTTTCTTTTTTGAGGGGGTCAATTATTTTCATTTCTTTGTATAGTCTAGCTGTTATTCCTTTGTCAAGGGAATAGATGATGAAAATGTTTTCTTTTCTGTAATGTGAGAGAGCAGAGGAGCGCTAAGGTCTAACCGGCCTGCAGAAGAAAGGCTTTTCCTGGCAGTGCTTGCAGATTGCAGGGTCTCAGGAATACTGAAGACAGCTGAGGTTAATTGTTTACCAGAGTTGCGACTAATGGAGATCGGAAAGCAGATGAATCTATGTAACTCAGATGGCTTGTACCCACACTTGAGTGAATAAGGAAGTGAGTGAGTAAAGGAAGGTGAGGCAGACACTAGCAACTTCTCTGCCTTCTTAAGACACGAATTCCCTGGATATCCCCATATTAAACTGATTCCGTGTCTCTATCATTCATCCTTATTCACCCCTGAGTCAGTGAGAACAAAGTAATGGGTCTAGGTCTGGGAACAATGCCGGCCACGTGGGTCAGCCATGGGTGGCACTCCCTGAGCTGGGCTAAATTTGCCAGTATGAAATAAGGACTCAGGAAAAGGGAAAAGCCTAGACCAGGGCTCACCTATGTTGTAGGTTGTCTATTTCTCGATTGGATGGTTCCCTTGTTGTGCAAGTCTAAATTACCAATTGATAGATTTCAGCTTGTTGAAATATGTGAAGAAGAAATGGATAATCATTTTCCTACCTTCTTGATAACACCAGCTGTGTAGTAGTTCTAGATTTAGGCACAACATTTCCACTCTGTTCTATAACCCTCCATACAACTTACTTTAAGAAAACTTAGTGAAGTTGATTTGCAGGAGTCAGGCTTAGGATATATGTATGTATGCATTGAGAGAACAAAGGCAGCTGACAGTCTTGGTATTGGATATTTGGTAATATATGCAGCCTTGCTACACAGAGAAAATGTCTCTTGCTGGATAATAGGTTTTGCTCTGTCTTCCTTCAGGAAAAGAAGCAAACATCCTCTTTTCCACATTTGACTTATTCACTGTCCCATGTGTGCTCCTTTTATCTCTGTAATTCTGTAATATAGTTCGAATTTTAGGATTCTGATACCGCTTGTTTCACTCTTGTTAGCCAGGGTTGCTTTTGCTATTCTGGGTTTCTTCTGGTTCTATATGAAGTTTAGTGTTTTCTAGTTGTGTGAGAACGTCTATTGGAATTTTAATTGGCACTGTATTAACCACTTAGCAGTCTGACCTCGGTGTCACATTTGTTTGCATTCTTACTATGCTGCATTTTACTCAGATTAGTGTCATTTCACTCAGTTGCTTCTCATTCAAACAAGGTATGCTGATATGTCTATTTGTTTTACTTTGACATCTTTGCATACTTTTTTATTTAGAATGTTCTATTTGACTTTGATGTTTGTTTCTAGTGAACTTAATAAATTCTGGTTATTATTTTAATAATTCATGTTTATTTGTGGAAAGCAAACAATAATTTCATGCTACAATCTATAAAACTCTCATTGTGAGTACATAAATGTAATGTTCGTACTGTCCCAGAACTTAGTGCTCTTCTTTTTACAATACAAAGTGAATGTATTTGGGGCATTTAGACTGAATAGGAAGGAAGTGCCAAAAGATTTGCAAAAGATAAAACTGCAAAAGGGACAAACGTTAGTATATCAGAGAGGAAAAGTCTATGTTATGAAATGGAAAGACAAAAAAGAAGTCTTCTTATTGCTAACTGTTCATAATAGAGAAATGATAAAACTTGAGAGAAGAAACAAAGCTAAAAAATCCCAATAGTAGTTGATAAAACTACAACAGTGCTGTGGGTGGTGTTGACATAGTTCACCAATGTCTAACAAGTTATCCTGCAATAAAAAACAAGGAAAATATATTACTATAATGTACTTATGTACTTCTGTACCAAACCGAACTCACTTATTCAAAACAACAGGGGGGGTTCAAAGAGTCATTCACAATTTGAAGTATGGCTAATAGAAATAATTGAAAATACAGGATAAAAATATGACCTTTTGATTATTTTCCCCATTCTGTTTGCCAGAAATTTGTTGATTTCTGTGTATATGTTCATTAAACAAATTGGCCCGTACTTCTCTTTATTTGGTTGGATCACTATGTGTTTTGGAAATCGGAGTAATCCTAACTTCTAGGAATGACTCTGGGAATATTGCTTCTCTTTTAAATCAATAAAAGTCCAGGAATATTAACATTAGATCTTACCTGGAGTTCTTGTACAACTCAGTGATGGATTCTTCATGTCCTGGAATGTTATTAGTTGGTAGGGTTTTCTTTTTTTAATTATACTGATTTGATTTCGTTACCTAATCTTGGATTATTAAGGTTTTTATATATTCTTGGTTAACTTTTGGTAATTCGGCCGGGAATTTAGCTCAGTGGTTCTGGTGCCTGTCTTGCAAGCACAAGGACCCAGGTTCAGGTTCGATCCCCGTAACCACATATAATACTGGGTGTGGAGACTTATGCCCAGCAGCAATCAGCACCACATACCACAGTGCCGGGCGTGGTGGCTCACGCCTGTCATCCCAGCACTCGGGAGGCAGAGGCAGGAGGATTGCTGTGATGTGAGTTGGAGGCTGAGCTCAGGGCCAGCCTGAACTACAAAGCGAGACCCTGTCTCAAAAAAAAAAAAAAAAAAAAAAAAAAAAAAAAAAACCTTTTGGTAATTCATATGTATCTAGGAATCTGTCCATTTTTTTCCTGAATTTTTCAATTTATTGAAGTATGGATTTTCAGGCAGTTATGAAGAATCTTCTGGAGTTTGGGCCACCTAGCTCTCTGTTGCTGTTCTTTCTAGATGATGTGTATATTTGTGATTGTGGGGTTTGAACTCTTTCACTATATTCCTGCTGATGCTTATCTGTGTTATATGTCCAACAGTGTTTGTTTTATACAGCATTTTATTCAGTGCAAGTGTTTATAATTATTAACTCTTCCTAGTAATTATTTCCATAGCCAATATGTATTGATTTTCTTGCCCTTTTTTGATTAGTATGGTGTGGAATTCCACTCTCTCTGAAAATAGGATAGTGCAAGTTCCCTTCAGATGGAATATTGTTTTCCACTGATTATTTTTTTTTAGTGTTTTTAAATGTGTCAGATGTCTTTTTGGATTGTGTTTCTTGTAAACTACAGAACGTCGCATTTTTGAAATCCAGTCTACTAGGTTGTGTCTTTTGATTGAACTCTGAGATAATTCTATTCCTGCCATTCCATTATTTTTCTGTTACTGATTTTATTTTATTGATTTATTTTTTGGCCTTTTGTCTGCTCACTCTACTTGGTGTATTCATTTTATCACAATTTTTTTTTTTTTTTTTGAGACAGGGTCTCGCTTTGTGGTTCAGGCTGGCCCTGAGTTTATCACAATTTTTGCATCACTAACTTCATTGTCTCTTTATAAATTACCTTTGACAATTTTCTATAGAGTTGGTTTGGTGGTAATGAATTTCTTAAGCTGCTGTTTGTCATAGAAAAATCTTATTTATCCATAAATTTTGAAAGAGGTTTATGGAATATATCACTCTTGGTTGGTAGCTGTTTTCTTTTAGGGCTTGAAATATTTTGTTCCAATCTCTCCTGTCCTTTAAATTTTGTATTGAGAAGCCTGCCATATCTGAGCCAGATATACCATAATGGGTATATAGTGAACTTAATAAGTTCTGGTTATTATTTTTACATCACTATAGTATATACCATAATTGCTATATCTCCATGAATGAATTATTGCTTTACTCTGAAATTTTTAAGATTCTGTCATTGTGTCAGACTTTTGAAATTATGACTAGGATATATAATAGGAGAAGGGTTTTTTTGTCCTCCATTGTGGCTATTTGAGATTCTCTGTGGCTCATTGATCTCTATGTTAAATCCTTTCCTCATGTTTGAAATTTTTTTTACCATTATTTCTGCACATGGTTATTTATATGCCATTTATAATATATTCTGACTTCACTAAATACAAATAAAGTTAATCTTACATTAGTTTTCTTTACATTATGTGCAAGTTGTTGAATTCATTTTTCATGTTTTCTTATTTTTAAAAGATATCTTTGAGTATATGGTACCTGCCTCAGCCTTACCTCCCAGCTGCGGTCACACTGATTGCTTCTGCTACACATACCTTCAGTGGAATCTTGAATCTCCTGGATTTCTCTTCCATATCACTTAATGGACTCCAATTCTTTGCTAAACTGGTCTTTTAGGCTTTACATCATTTTCTTTAGGTCGACTAGCTTATTACTGTCTTTTGTAAACTCATTGCTCTTTTAAAATTAAATCTATTATCTATTGAGTTACATCTTTAATGAACTCCTGAGTACCTTGTTATCTGATCTTTCATAATTAAAAATAATTTAGTATCAGGGACTGAGTTTAGCAGCGGGGCCTCAGAAAACGGCGACTACGGCACTGAGTCTGCGTCACTGAATCTGTGCCGGGGGTTAGAGCTTACTGGCCTCCAGGCCCACGCCGGAAGAGCGCCCAGGGACTGAGTTTGGCAGTGGGCAGCTCGGGAAACGGCGACTGTGCCACTGAATCTGCACCAAGTTTGGAGCTTACTGGCCTTCAGGCCCACACCGGAAGAGCGCCCAGGGACTGAGTTTAGCAGTGGGCGGCTCAAGAAATGGCGACTGCAGCACCAAGTCTGTGTCACCAAATTTGCACCAGGGTTAGAGCTTACTGGCTTCCAGGCCTACGCTGGAAGAGTGCCCAGGGACTGAGTTTGGCAGCAGGCGGCTTGGGAAGCGGTAACTGTGGCACCGAGTCTGCGTCACTGAATCTGCACTAGGTTTGGAGTTTACTGGCCTTCAGGCATATGCCGGAAGAGCGCTCAGGGACTGAATTTGGCAGCAGGCGGCTCGGGAAACGGTGACTGTGGCACCGAGTCTGCGTCACTGAATCTGCACCGGGTTTGGACTTTACTTGTCTCCAGGCTCACACCGGAAGAGCGCCCAGGGACTGAGTTTGGCAGCGGACGGCTCAGGAGGCGGTGACTGCGGCACCAAGTCTGTGTCACCGAATCTGCCCCGGGGTTAGAGCTTGCTGGCCTCCAGGCCTATGCTGGAAGAGTGCCCAGGGACTGAGGTTAGCAGGTCAGAGTCTGATTTTCTCCACAGTAACTGCAGAAGCACATCCAGTCAGCTTGTATTGGTGAGTAGGTGAGCCTGTTGGAACAACAGCCCCTAACATTGCAACTGCACAGGGCCTACAGCCTACTGGCCCCAGGCCAAATGCACAAGTGAGCCCAGAGATTTTGTATTGCTGAGAAGGTGGGCCCATTGCAACCTCAGACAGTGCCATTGTATCAGTTCAGGAGCCACAGTCTCCCTGCCTCTAAAGCAGGCAGGAGTAGGTGCTCTGACTGTATTCACTGAGTGCCTCATATGGTGTACTAGAACTAGGGGTTTTTCTTTAGGTCCCAATACAGACTGCAATGACCCAGGAAACACTGCTATTTTAAGGTTCGTAACTATTAAGAGGAAAGTAACTTGCAACAAATAGCGCCAGAAAACAGGGCAGGTCAGAGATGAGGAAAAACTCAAAATCTCAAACACAAAGATCCTCACCTCCAAGTAACACAGGGGGAAGGGAAATAGAGAAGTGTGAAGCCCAGACTCCAGGGCCCTGGGAAATGGTAACCAAAGCAGATCTAGTAAAATGGAAATCAGAACTGATCTCTGAGATGAAAGCAGAGATATTGGACACTGTCAACATGGTGATTAATAAAGCTAAAGAGGAAATCATGGAGTTGATAGAATCCAAGATAGCAAAAGCACTAGAACCTTTTAAACACCTACAAGCAGAAGCCCAGGAAATTAAGAAAGAAAATGAAAGCTTGTGCAATAGAATGAATTTGGCAGAAGACCGAATTTCAGACCTAGAAGACAGGATCTCAACCAATGAACTGGAAAGAGACAATCTATGGAAAAAAGCAAGCGATAATGAAAAGTCAATCCTACAACTCCTAGATGATTCACAGAAGAATAACATCAGATTGATTGGAGTCACTGAGGTAGTAGGAGACAATGCAAAAGACATCAAAAAGCTATTCACACAGATAATGGCAGAAAATTTCACAGAAAAAGGTAAAGAATTGGACATACAAATATATGAAGCATACAGAACGCCACATGCCCGTGACATGAAAAGTTCTACACCTAGGCATATCATCATAAAAGTCCCAGATATTCAAAAACAGAATGAAATACTGAAAGCAGCCAGAGAAAAGAAAATAGTTACATTCCAAGGGAAGCCCGTCAGGATCACAGCAGACTTCTCAACTCAAACACTCAATGCAAGAAGAGCCTGGAGTGAAGTCTTCCAAGCCCTAAAGGAAAACAACTTCCAACCCAGACTGATGTATCCTGCCAAACTATTCTTCAAAATTGATGGGGAAATAAGATACTTTCATGACAAAGAACACCTGAAAAACTTTACAAATACAAAACCTGTGCTCCAAAACAATTTAAAGAATATCTTAGAGAAAAATAAGGAAAGTTACAAATCCATGAGACCTAACCGAGTCAACCCATGGGACTAAACAAGAAACTGATGGGGAAAGGGCAGAAGTACAATAACACAGCCAAGAACAGGAAAACATGGCAGCACTAAATTTCCCTATGTCAGTCATAACGATTAATGTCAATGGACTCAATATGCCAATTAAGAGATGCAGACTGTCAGAGTGGATCAAAAAACAAGATCCTACAATCTGCTGTATACAAGAAACACACCTAATTCAGAACGAAACCCATGGACTAAAAGTAAAGGGATGGAAAACAATACTCCATGCGACTGGAAACAGCAAGAAAGCAGGAGTGGCAATTTTATTTGCAGACAAAATAGACTTCAAGCCAAAACTGATAAAGAGAGATGACGATGGACACTATCTTTTAGTTCAGGGAAAAATCCAAGAGACAGAAGTCACAATCTTAAATATCTATGCTCCAAATTCCAATGCACCCAACTATACAAAACAAATATTAACGGACTTGAAAAACCAGATAAACTCCAATACAATAATAGTAGGGGACCTCAATACCCCACTGTCACAAAGAGACTGATCGACTGGACAAAAAGTCACTAAGGAAATCCTTGAGCTCAACCCGACTCTTCAGCAAATGGACTTAATAGATGCCTACAGAGTATTTCACCCTACAAAGTCAGAATACACATTCTTCTCAGCTGCTCATGGATCATTCTCCAAAATAGACCATGTGCTCATGCATAGAACAGGTTTAAGCAAATATAACAGGGACTGAAGTTATCCCTTGTATACTGTCGGACGATAGTGCCCTGAAATTGGAGCTGAATAGCAAAGGAATGCCCAGGATCTTCACAAACACATGGAAACTGAACAACATTCTGCTGACCACCCAATGGGTCATAGAAGAAATTAGAGAAGAAATTGAGCAGTTTATACAACTAAATATTAACCCCAGTACAACATATAGAAATTTATGGGACACAATGAAAGCAGTTCTATGAGGAAAATTCATAGCACTGAAGGCCTACATCCAGAAAATGGAGCAAGCTCAAATAAACAACTTAATGCTGCACCTCAAGCAACTAGAAAGAGAGGAGCAAAACAAACCCAAAGCTCGCACTAGGCAAGAAATTATAAGGATCAGG
>PVIR01012699.1:0-44055 GCA_004026965.1 Petromus typicus | reverse complement strand
CCTAGGATGGACACCCACAGGGGACCCAAGACACCCTCCTCCCTTCCCCCTGAACTTCGCCCTTCATCCTAACATCCCAACGATGAGAATGAAAAATACACCAAAGGTCTGAAGCAGTTTGTTCAATTTCATAGCCAAGGTGATGGGCCAGGATTTAGCTCAGTGATCTGATACCTACCTGGTGAGTGCAAGGTCCAGAGTTAGACCCCTGGTACCAAAAAAAAAAAAAGCCAAGGCAAGCCATAACTTCAGGAGGAGAAAGAGAGGTTCAAGAGTTGCTCAGGAGCACTCTAGGAGGCTGAGGCAAGAGGATCACAAGTTTGAGCCCAACCTGGGCAATTCTGGTATCTGGTAAGATCCTGTCTCAAAAGTAAAAAAATTTTAAAAAGGACTGGAGATATAGCTCAGTCTGAAGGCTCTGGGTTTAAACCCCAGAATCACACACACAAAACCAAGTCTCCCAAGAAACTGCCCTGAGGAATCCGGAACGGAACCTGCAGAACCACAGCATGACAAAGGCCACAGGAAGGAAGGCTGTGGGGCAGCCCGCAGGACACAGCCGGCTGAGGGCTGGGGTGGGGGGCGCTGACACCCGAGGTGGGACCTGTAGACGGAAGCCAGCCTGCGCCCGGCCGGGAATGACCACTCAGTGCTACACGCCATGAGCAGCCCGCAGAGACCGCGTGAGCCTCTCACAAGCTCCATCAGTGTAAGCCAGCGACCCACGCCGGCCCTGCTGTTTCTGAGAGCCTTAGAATCCTCCCTCAGGACACCAGGAAGCCTGAGGACACCGGACCTGCAAGGGCCTGTGCAAGTCCGGCCGAGAACCAGCGAGAACCAGTGTCTGGCCAGACAAGGGGCTCGGAGGCTGGGGGCAGGGAAGACCAGGCAGCAACCTTGTCCTGAGGGCAGAACCTGGGAGCTCAGGGACAGGTACAGCCTTGCCCTGCCTGATCCCTGGGTCAGCACCATCCACGTGTGCATGGTGCTGTGGTACACTGTGAGCGCCGAGAGGCAGCGGGACCCACAAACATCACAGTGACAGATCACAGGTGTGCCGAGCCTCACAGGCATAGGATCATTTCATATGTGTCTTTCTTTTCTTTTTCCTTTTCTGGTGCCTGGCACTTGCCAGGCAGGCACTGGATTCCCTTTCTTTTTAAGGCTGAGCAGTATTCCACGGTGATGCCGTATTTTCTTTATTCATCCACTGGTGGGACATTAGACAATTACCCTCTCTTGGCAACTGTGAATGCTGTAAAGACCAAGGCAGTGCAGCTCTCTATTTGAGAGCTTGATTTCATTTCTTTGGGTGTCCACAGAAAAGCAGGAAGGAAAAGATGGTGACCAGGGCCTGAGAAGGTGGCAGGGTACAAGGGGTACCAAGACTGTTATGCAGGGTGAGAAAATCCTGGAATTCTGTGTACTTCTTATTTACTTAAGGATTACACCTTAAACACACATGTAAACATATACAGTAACTGTATGAGGCGGTGCATGTGTTAATTAGCTTGACGTGATAATCATTTCACAACATGTAGATGTATTAAATCATCTCACTGTACACCTTGAATATGTAAAATTTTTATTTGTCAAGCTTTCTGCAGTGAGCCTGGAAAAAAAGAAAGCAGAGAGTCAAGAGAGGCCCCAGTCAGTATTCCGACCCACACACCCTTCTTCCACCTCAACAGCAAGCCAAAGGCAGCCTTTCCTTCTCGCCAAGCAGACAGGCCACCAGGACCAGGTTGCACCTGGGGATCCGGGAGACTGCACCTGCCCTTCTCAAAGGCCGGCCGGGCATAGCTAGGGTCCCTCCCATATCCGCGTGGCAGGTGTGTAGACTCAACAGCGGCAACATGTGCCGCCTGCATTGCACCCGCTCTGCATTTCTCTCCAAAATCTATACATGATGCAGTCCCAAGCTTGTCCCAAAAACCCACACCCACTGCACCCCTCAAGAGACAATGACAAGGAGAGCTCATGCTGACCACCACCGGCTGCTGGAAACCCACTCTTCCATCCCCTTCACAGGGGGAGAGACCCTGGACAACAGAAGCCTGAGGCTTCTGTGGCTCTCAGCACCTCTGTGTTGTGTGTGTGTGTGTGTGTGTGTGTGTGTGTGTGTGTGTGTGTGTGTATGAGAGACAGAGATACTGCTTCCTTTGTGTCTGTGCCCTATAGCTTCTAGCACATCCCAGGCACCCACCCACCATGCGAACAAATGCACCACGGAACACACACCGGGAGAGTCCAGTTCAAAGCACAGCTGTCCATTACAAACTGCTGACTCAGCCAGCTGCCCGCCCACCCCCTCTGTGCCCTGATGCCCCTGGCAGGCCTGAATGGTGCTGGCCTGGGGGCTCTACTGAGCAGGATGCTCTGCAAGTCCTGCACCCTGGCCCTGCTGCCACCCTCGCAATGCTGGAAGTAGGCCTGGTGAGGAGGTGAGTCATTCTTAACCAAATGCTCATCCTCTGGGCTGCCCTGGGAGGGGCAGAGAAACTCCATTCTTTTTGATGAACAGCCCACCTGCCAGGCTCAACTCAGCCCATGTGCATGCTGCTGGAGTCCACCCTGGTCAACAGCCCCAGGAGGCAGGTGACTTGACCCTCAGCCGCAGCTCTGACAGGAAACAGCAGCTGGCAGCACCTCCCAGACCCTCCCTGGGAGTAACCCGGCACCACACAAGTCCCTCACACCCACCAGGACGGGTACAGGCACGTCCCACAAATAAGGGGGCAACCAGCTCCAGCGACTTGTCCAAGGTCAAGGTGCACACAACTGGGTAAGAAGGAAGAGCAAACTGCAAAACAAAAGCTCAAGCGACACGGGTGAGGAACCCTGGGCTGCTGTTGTCAGAATGGCAAGTTATAGACGACGAGGACAGTGGGAAAGGCCTCCTGTAAACCTACGTGGAGGACAGCGCCTTAACGAAGACAGACTGTCCTGCACAGCTCCAAGTGCAAAGGTCACAGGACGACACAGGCTGATACTTTAAAAGGAAGAATGGACACGGGGAGGGGCCAGGGAGATGGGTGGTGAGAAGAGACTGAAACGAACCGTTTTTATTTCCTCTGAAGAATGTTATCTGCCCTTCCCTTTCCTTCAGGGAAGATTTAATTCATTTGTAACGAAGTTTTGGCTTAAAAACAAAGCAGAAGACAAGCCTATGACATGCAGAGACTGTGAATGTATAAAGCTAATGGCCAACTTTTTAATTTTGTCTTCGAAAATACCAAAAACTTTACTATTAAAAACAAAGCAAGATACCAGCCACGGTAGAGATCTGAAGTACCTGGAACCCGGAGGAAGGATCCTGGGGCCGGGTGAGGCCTCCCTCAACTGTCCCGCAGGGCAGTGAGTCCCCGCCCAGACACACGCTGCTCCCTGTGGATCTGTCTTTGAAGGCGCTCCTCACAACAGGGACTGCTTCCTCTTCCTCCACGCAGACGCTGTTCTCTGGGAGCACAGGGACCAGCTGCCCGGCACCAGCACGGAGTCTGGCACCAACTGTGATTTAGTAAGTGCTTGATACGTAAACAAACAAAAGAAAGCTTATATACTGGGTGTGGTGGTGTACATCTATAATCTCAGCTACTTAGGAGGCTGAGGCAGAAGAATTACCAAGTTCAAAGCCAGCATGGAAAAATAAGTAAAATCCTGCCTCAAAATAAAAATAGGAAGGGCCAGGGCTGTAGCTCAGCACTCCCTAGGTTCGAGCCTCAGTAACAGCAATAAAAAAGAAAGTCTGTAAGGTTGACTCATTAAATGAAAACTGAGCAGATGGAAGGATGGTAGATGGACGGATGGGTGAATTCTGATCCAGAATGAGATGACTGCTGGGTTTTCTCAAGGAGGATAGTCAGGCCCCAGCACTATGAGCTCCCCTCGCGTGGCCCCCAGGTGCAGACCTGTCCCTAGGTCCAGCTGGTGTGACAGACGCAGTGCTGTGTGCATGGGTGTGAGGAGCAAGGCTCAGGGTTTAACACGTAACCACAACTCAGGCCAAAAACAGGAAGATTCACCCAGGCCAGAAAAGGTACTGTGCGGAGCTGTGCACCCAGTCTTCCTTGTAGGACTGAGACTCCTGGGACTGCAGGGAGCCCTCCTTGGGCCTGGAGCACTGCAGGCTTTGTGCCTCTCCCCAGCAGCCTCCCCTTGGCCTCATCATGCTGGGCTCTCTGCTCGGTGACCTGCCTCGGGCCCAGCCAGTCCAGCTCTGAGAACTTTCCTTCCATTAAGCAGTCCAATTAGGCCCTCTGACCTCCACTCTCCACAGCTCTTTGAGCAGACCCAAGAGAGGAAATTGACTGTGTCCGTGGTGGCTGCAGACGCTGACTCGTCCATCAGGACAGCTTGCCAGAGCCACTCTGAACACTGACCTCAGCCCAGAGCTTACGGAGGCCTGGAGGACTCTCCTCATCTTAGGCATTGGCCTGAAATGCGCCTCGAGTGCTGCCCCGCCATCATCTCAGGTGGCGCAATCTGTGCCCCACGCATCACTGGCTGCAACACTCCAGGCTGGTTCACAGCCTCCCCTCGCATGAGAACTTGGTGATGAGCTCAGGGGCCCAGGCCTTTTACCCCAGATGGTTGCTTCCATTCTGATTCCTCAGGGAGGGATCTGGATCCTCATTTAGCACAGCCCCCCTTCCCTCATCGTTCGTCATTGTCGGCTCATCGCTGTCGGCTCACTGCTGGCTGCAATCTTTTGTTTATTTCCGGTCGCCCAGCACTGGCTCCCCAAAGACAGCCCGGGGTGAGGTTCACAGTGGTGTCCTGGGTCCCGCACAGCAGAACTGGGCATCAAACGCGGTCTGAATGAACAAGAAACTTCTCTAGACAGGACAATGAAGAATCTGGGATAACAATAATCTGATAATAATCAGCTCTAGAGGAGCAGAAGACACATCCAGCTCCCACCCCAGGGACGAGGACAACACACTCAACAAAACCCAGACTGCAGGGCTTTGGCCCAGAGAGGAAGCTCAGCCGGCTGAGAAGCCAGGTAAGTGCCACACCCCTGTGGGGGGAGGAGGAACAGTTGAGACAGCTTCCCTGTCACACAGGGAAAGTGTCTCACAGGAAGTGACGTGTAGGCCTGCGGAGTGCAAGAGATCCTCTCACTTTCCTAGGGGTGTGTGCGCTGCAGCTCTATGATGGACCCGACCAAGCCCCTAAGACCAGGGACTCGCTCCTTCTGCTAACACTCCAACAGCTGGGCCAGTAGCAGGGATTTAGCCAGGACGTTTAAACACTTACTTACTTATCAAGTCCTCTATGCTGTGGTAAGTACGCTACACGCAAAGCTTATAACTTCCAACAGACAGGGATCCTAGAGTTGCCTCATAGGAGGTAACATGCCCCAGCTTATGCCAGCAAGGGTAGCCACGCCGGGCCTTGAACCCTCACTCTGCCCACCACACTTCTGCAGTCTTGATGCCACCCTCGCCAAGCACTCATCCTGTGCCTGAGGGCCCCCGCTCTGCAACGAGGTCTAAGCGACCCTCTCCACACCCTCATCAACAGTACATGGAAGCCAACTGTGGCTAGAAGAGGCTAAGCCCTCGTTCTGGAGTCCGTGGCTAGCAGCTGGCAGAAAATGTAGATCCGACCTAGGCTTTTCCATTTCTCAGTCTAGCCATGAAAAGGAAAGGGTAGTCGTGAAAGCTGAGCTTATTTATTATGAAAACTAAGACGCTCTCAAAGAAACGACACATCACCAGTTGGGTGTGGTGATGCATGCCTGTAATCCCAGCATGATGGGAAGCTGAGGCAGGAGGATCACATGTTCAAGCCAACTTGAAGAACTTAGCAACTTAGCAAGACTCTCTATAAAGGGCTAGGGAGGCAGCTCAGCATAGAGGCCATGGGTTCAATTCCCAGCATAGCAAAACAAAAGAGAACAAAGCCTCCTACACATCTCCTACCAGGACAGGACAGATCAGGGCCTTGTTACCTGTCCCGCCAGCCTCAGACATGCAACTGTCACAGGTCATTCTCTGGGCCTCCATCTCCTCCCTGTTTAACCAGATGATTCAGTTCTTAGGTTCTGGGAATCCAAAATCTTGTCATTCATTTAAACCAAATAAACAGGAGTGTGCTGTTCTGTTATGACAGCTTGCCACAGCTCATAACAACACCACTGTGCTGTTGCCTGCTCTGGTCCTGCTGCTGGGTTGACAGGCTCCATTACAGAACGCTAACAACAGTGATTCAGGGTGTAAGCGACTTAGTCACATCACAGACAGGTGCGAAGGTGGGGTCAGGACCCCAGCCCCAGTCCAGCGGGCTTTCTTTTCCAAACCAGGCTGCCAAAGGAGGGGAAGCCTAAGAAGGAAAGGTCTGTGGAGAAGAAAAAGCTCACCACACAAGCAATAAGAAAAGAAAACAGTAAAAAGAATCAACAGCTAATGGGCAGCTCGAAGGAAAGGGAACGGGAGTGAGTCCTGCCATGTGCAACAGGCTGCAGTTAACCTGCACAGACCCACCAAACTCAGTAGCACAAGGCGCTGGTGACAGGTGAGGAAACGTATTTCACCTTCACACCAAGGGGAACATAAACTGCTAAGACTTTATGAAGGGAAACATAGCAATATTCATTAGAATTTAACCCCCCAATGCCCTCAAAGTGGGTAGTGCCCTCTGAGGGCCTTAGGCTATGGTGTGCTCATCAATGTGCATACTGACGTGTACAGAGATGTTCCTTTCTGCAGCACAATCCAGCAGAACCCCACCTGCTCCATGGTAGACGAGTTGACCAAACTTTAATCAGGCCAAAAACTGAAGTGGATCTTTACCTACTGATCTTTAAATAATATTAACTGGAAGAAAGCAAGGTGCATGACAATGTTTTTAGCTTGCTACTGTTTGTGCAAAAAATTTAAAAATGGCAGCCAGAGGTCAGACCATCTCCAGGTGTGTGCATGGCTTATGTCTGGAAACACAGTTGAAATTGGCACAAACCAGGCAGGGTGGTGCACATCTGCAATCCCACCTACGCAGAAGGCTGAAGCAGGAAGAAAACAAATTCCAGGGTAACAGCTTGGACAACTTTGTGAGATCCCATCTCAAAATAAAAAATAAAATGGACTGAAAATGTACCTCAGTGGTAGGGCCCTGGCCTACAAGCTTATAGCACACATGAGATTAAAAACTCAACACCTCAAAAGAGAAAGGAAAAAAGAAAGGGGGAAGAAAAGAAGGGAGAGAGGGAAGAAGTTCCAAAATTGCTCTGGGGACAGAAACAAACATGAGAACATAAGAACAATTTCCATTTATAATTTTTTAAACCAGGGCCTTCATTACATACAGAAGCAAACCCATCCATTTCTTTCCCACTGAACCATGTTATGTACTCAAACCAGCAGGCAGAGGAGCTGGTCCAGCTGCCAGATCTTCACAAGGTAGACCAGGTAACCCTTCAAACAGCCCAGCTGACTAGCAGGTTCTAAACCAGGAAGGCTGGCTTTAAATGCCTCTGCTACCACAGCGACGTCTGCCTCACTCTGTACATATTAACAGGTGCGCACTACGTGGACTGCACACTAATCCACGGAGTGATGGTCGCCAGGGGTAATGGTTGCTGATCACGTGCAGCCTATGAAGGTGATGAGGTTTTGTCTACGGCAGTTTCTCTGAGGTAAAACAAACTGCAACACGGGCTGGGGCCTTAGCTCAGTGGCACTGTGCCTACCTTGGAAGCACAAGGGCCTAAATTTAATCTGCCATACCACAAAACAATAAGTAAGTAAAACAGGCAGCAACAGCTGTAGCTGTGGTATGTACAGATTGGGGAAGCAACAGGCAGCCTGCCCTTGTCCAGGACTCTAGGTCTCCGACTGAGCTTTGGGACCCGCTGTGTCCTCAACATCCCAGGGATTGTTCTTGTTTTATGGAGGGAGAGCCAGAGACGCCTGAAGTCCACTGGAGGAAACAGTTCCACTGCGGACTACAGGCCAGTTCCTTCCCCGCCAGGTCACAGGCAGAAACCAGCCCACGCAGGGGGTCAGAGGCTTGGGACCAGGGTGCCAAACAAGTGGCCCAGGAGGAAAGTATGGCTAGAGGGGCAATCTGCAGTCTTACTTTTAATAGTTATATCTGGTACTGGGATTATTTTTAGTTACTTTCTTTTGCTAATTGTGGTCCCTCAAATTTCAATAAATTAACATCTACCACTTTTTAACAAGAAAAATATATAATTTCGGGGCAAGTAGGAGGTACAGCCCAGTGGTAAAGCTGTTGCTCAGCATAAGTAAGGCCCTGGGCTCTATCTCCAGAACCAAAAAAAAAAAAAAAAAAGAGAGAGAGAAAGAGAGAGAGAAACATATAAAGCCATTTTAAAACACACCAAACCATCAAGAACAGCTGTTTCCTAAGGAAAGAGGTTACAGAGTAGAGATGGTCTGATTTCCTGAGAAGTTAGTCCCTAACATTGGAAGTTTTTAAAATATGAAATTTTAAATGTTTTTAAATATTAATTTAAAAAGTATATACAGTAGTATACCTGTTGAACTAAACAGACAACTAAAATATAAAATTAAAAACAGAAGTCTAAGGCAAGAAGTGATTCTGCGAAATACTTTGTTTAATGATAAACTATGCCATAATTAAATGTCTGAATGATAATAGAAAGTTCTTAAATATTAAATTTCATACATTTTAGTTTCCATTTTACTTAACAAAATAGCTGCTATTCTCAAAGCTTCCGGAGGTGGTCAGATGCCTCTTTCCAGGTGGTACAGGCCGGGTCTGTGTACCCTGGGACCCTCCCCACCGACTGTCACCCAATCCACCCGCTGCACAACCCGGTGGCAGGCGAGAGCCGGAGGCCCAGAGGCTCTGGTGTTGAATGGCCTGTTGGCCACATGGTACAGGAAATGTGGTGGCTCTTTTTCCACTCGATATAAGCTTTCTTTAAATAATTACACAGCTCACAGTTGAGCAGGCAGGCATGTGTGAAAAGCCCCATGCTGCACCTCGGAGGCCCCCAAGCCACGTCCGCAGACCCCAGTGTCTCAGAGTTCATGGACATCATCCTTCTCCTACCAGGATATTTTATACTAAAACAGGTCTTTAGAGCTACCAGGCATTTAGACATACAGATCTAAAACAGAAGAGATTCAAGATGGATAAAATAATACTATCAGAGAAAAAGAAGAAATTATTTTAGATATAATCGGTAAGTAAATGATTCTGAGTGACTTGTTCTTTTTAAAGAAAAAACATCTGGAGCCAGGGAGTTAGCTCAGTGGTTCCGGCGCCTGTCTTGCAAGCACAAGGACTCAGGTTCGATCCCCGGAAACCACATACCATACTGGGCATGGAGACTCACACCCAGCAGCAACCAGTACCACATACCACAGTGCCAGGCGTGGTGGCTCACGCCTATAATCCCAGCACTCAGGAGGCAGAGGCAGGAGGATTGTAATGTGAGTTTGAGGCTGAGCTCAGGGCCAGCCTGAACAACAACAAAAAAAACATCTGGCCTGAAGGTCCCAATTTTCGCCCCATCTTCCCAACCCCGCGAATGACTTAGCCCGAGTTCTGTGATTCACTGGGGAGGTTGGGAGTCAGGGACTCTCTGGCCTGAAGTTCCTCCTCTGCCTTCTCCTCCTTCCAGCCCACTGGTTTCAGGCACATGATCCCATGACAGAGTTCTTCCAACTTGCCATGCAAAGAGAAGTCAGACCTGCACCAGGAAAGGGACCAATCTGTGACTTAGCCTGCTGACTGTCCAAAAACAGACTGTCCCTACCTGCAGCCATTGTGAGTGCACATCTCCCTCTCTCTCTAATACCTGGAGATCCTGCTGCCAGAGGGGATGACCAAAGCAAAAAAGCCCCAGCAATTCATAATTCCAGCTCTCTTAAAGAAAGATAATGAGACAGAGATTGACAGAGACGAGAGACGTGGAACCCAGGCTTTGTCCAAAGACATGCGAGGGATAGCCCAGCCTCTCTCCAGACTTCGGCACTGCCACCCCAATCTCCAGAGCAGCTGCGATTACACAGAAATCTATGGAGCTAAACTGCTGGGGAGTTCCACAGTTGCAACTGTTGCAAAATCACACAATGGGAGGATGTTGCAACTCCAAAAACACTGGAATTATTGCTCCCAGGAGAATTCAAAGTAATCTGGGGAACTAGGTCTAGACAAGTCAGGAAAGGTAGAAAGGTATCTTTGCAAGGCTCTTCTCCACCAGTCAGGCTCAGGGGCAGCAAATCCTACATTCCTGTTCAGTATCTGCAGCTGTGACCTTACTAGGCTAAGTTACTTCAACTCCTGTGGCCTGGGCTCTCTTCATCTATAAAATGGAGAGGAAAATCCTCACAAGGGTATGAATTATCAACGTGAAAGCACTGTGTGAAATTCATGGTGACATGCGATGAGATACAACAGTACGGTACAAGGGGTGACAGTGGCAATGACGATAATTATGTTCACCATGACATTTATCATGGGCTTCCTCCATCAAGAAACTAACCTCCTCCCCCTCAACCTCCTCCCTCTCCCCCAGGTAACTGGTGGGTCTGCTTCAGTCAGGACTGAACCCATGCTCAGCCTTCGTAGTGACCTGCGTGCAAACTTCAATGACTCACTCTGTCCCACGGCATGCAGGTGACCTGTGCGCACCACAGATCACGCACTCCTCCCCCCGCCTGTGGGCCCGGGAAAACCTAGTCACTGTCCATGTCACCTTCCCTCTGAAACCTCCCAGCCCTCTCCGATTCTGAGAGCAACCTCCAGCTACTTCCTCTAGCTGGAAATCTTGGTGTCCCTGTATGATTCAGACACTCAGCTCATCTGCCTGGTCTTCATCCCCCAGGAGTCTCAGCAGCTCCAGTCCTCCACTCTTCACCCTGCAGCTCACACCGTGCACAGCCCGCTCCTGTCCTGAGACGCCCTCCTGAAGTGCCAGCCAGCTTAGGCCCATCCTTCGGCACCCTCTGCAACACACGCTGTCTGGACACTACACTGGCCATTGCCCACAGCCTCCTGCACAGCTGTGTCCAGGGCAGCAAGCGGGGCTCGCTCTAATCTGAACCCCAACTTCCTGCCCGGAAGGAGTGAGTGCTGCATGGACAGGAGAATACAGCAGGGTCAAGTCGTCCACAGCTCTGGATGGAACTCTGGGGTCCTGGCTCCTCCACAAAGCTGCCCGAGACCGTGCAGCTGGTTAGCAATTCTCACTATTACTGACCGTAAATACCCAGATGCCACAAGCTCTTTGGACTTTGCATCTGCTCATCATTCTCAACTACTTGTGAAGACCCACTTGTTACCGCACTTCACAGGTGAGAAAAACTGAAGCGGAGTGAGTGACATACAAGCCCTGGGCTCTCCCAGCTCAGGGTCCTTGCTCAGCTGAGCCCGACTACATCCCTGCAAATCTACTGACAGGACACGTGAGCACAGGGCTCACTTCCCCTTCCATGATGGATGCCATCTGCTCCCCGCTCTGGCTCGTCTCCTGGTCCCTATGCCCACCCTGTGGACCAACTGCAGTAACCCGCAGAGGTACTCCATTTGGCTCTAAGGACCTGGGCCT
Organism: Petromus typicus; assembly: GCA_004026965.1. Lineage (NCBI taxonomy): Eukaryota > Metazoa > Chordata > Mammalia > Rodentia > Petromuridae > Petromus > Petromus typicus. The sequence goes on along the minus strand of PVIR01012699.1, from coordinate 32,504 downwards.
CTGGTAAAGCAGCCCAAACAGAACAAGACACCCTGACCATCCTGTGGCCCAAAGCCAGTCCCTGCGCTCCCAGGGAGGCGGCTACAGGCAACAATCATGGGAAACCAGCGGCCTCCCTCTCCACCAGCTACCAGGACAAAGGGCAGAGGCTGAGATGGTGGGGATGCCTGGGCCACACCTACAGGGCGGGATGGGCTGCTGCCCAACCTGAAGGAGAAAGAGGTTGAGGTCACCGGCCTTGAGCAGGCCCTGGAGCAGGCCCTGTGACACCTGCCTGCTGGACCCTGGGCCCTCTGCATGGCTTGGTCAATAAAGGAGCTTCAGGTGCTCACACATCCCAGGTGAAGAAGAGCTGAGTGGCCTCCTGGAGTGCGGGGGAGAAATAGGAAGTCTCTGCAGGGACCAGCACCGCTGGTGAGCTCAGGAATTCCCTCACTCATCCATTCATTCACTCACTCACTCATTCAAGAGACATTCAGTGATGTACCAAGTTGGACCTAAAGCCTAAAGGACAAAGGTGAACTCAAAATGAATCTGAGGGGCCGGGGATATAGCTCAGTGGTTCCGGCGCCTGTCTTGCAAGCGCAAGGGCCCGAGTTTGATCCCCGGTAACCATATAACAATACTGGGAGTGCAGACTAACCCCAGCAGCAATCAGTACCACATGCCACAGTGCCGGGCGTAGTGGCTCATGCCTGTAATCCCAGCACTCAAGAGGCAGAGGCAGGAGGATTGCTGTGAGTTTGAGGCTGAGCTCAGGGCCAGCCAAAACAGCAAAGTGAGACCCTGTCTCAAAAAAAATGGATCTGAGACCTAAAGGTACACAACAGCTTAAGACAGAGAGAAAAAGCTTCATAGCCTTGGATGTAAAAAGGATTTCTTAGATATAACACAAAGGCCACAGGCAACAAAAGGGAGAACTGAGGAAACACCTCAGGACAAGTTTTAGATTTTGTGACTCAAAAGACACTATCAATAGACACCCCACAAGAGGGCGGAAATATTTGCAAATCACATACCTGATAAGAGATTAATATCTGAATACACAGAGAACTAAAATTAACAACAAAAACTACACAGCTTGATTCATAAATGGACAAAGGCCAGGTATTTCTCCACAGCGTACATGAGGAAAACCCGAATCAGAACTATCACGGAGATACCACTATTCAAAAGGCAACCGTCAAGCAGCAAATGACAAGAGTTACCGAGCACAGGGGAAAACCGGAAGCCTTGAGAATGTACACGAGGCAGCTGAGGTGGAAAATAGTGCAGCATTTCCTCAAAACACTAATGACAGACTTACCATCAAGTCCAGCAGCTCCACCCTGGAATACAGACCCAAGGAAATGAAATCGTGCTCTCCACGTACAAATCTTTATCCCACATTTGTAGCACCCTTGTTCGGATCACCTGCGGCATGGAGGAGTACCCATCAAAGAATGGAGAAACAAATACTAGTGTCTGCACACAAGTGAAAAGAAAGAGTCTGACCCACGCCACCGCAAGGACGGCTCGGGAGACATTGTGCTAAGCAAAACAAGTCAATCCAAACAAGTTAACCATTTGTCATGGCTTAGATCTAAAAATGGCCCCAAATGGATGACAGTGGCATTAGGGTTGACTTGCTATTAGGACACAGGTCTGCTTGGAATCGGTGGGTCATGGGGGTGTAACCTGGGAGAGCACTGCCTCTGAACCCCGATGCCACTCCTGTGAGTTGTCCCACATGTGGAAGTGTTGCTGAGGACAGAGGAGGGCAGTTACGGAATGAAGACACACACTGCACAATGGATTAGCTGTAGCAACTGTTACCAAGCCGCCCTTCAGGTCTCCATTTCTCCATCTGTGAAATGGGAACACTCTCCTTTTGCCTACTACACAGGACTGATATGAAACACCAAGTAGAAATGTCAGCTGGGGACCGACATAGCTTCACCCAGGCGGTGTGAACTGGTTTTTACTGACTCCTGGCCATTCCTAAACTAAATGCTTTACCCAGGTTCTGAACAGAAACAGAAAGATGCAGAGGGCAGAGAACCAACAGGGTTAGTGCCAGGCACTCTACAGACAGCATTGGAGTGTCTAGAACCACAGCAGGGTGTCCTCAGAGAGACACGCAGGGTCTGCGCATGAAGATTCTCATGCAGGTCAGGGACAGCGCCAGACGTGTAATTAGGAGGAGGCATTTTCGCTGCGTAGTTCAGATGTGCACCGTGGCTGAGAAATGATGGCTGGCTGTCCAGGCCGGGAAGGTACGCTGCACTGTTACTCTCACCAGGGAGCCCCGAGCAGAGCACAGAGCAGCCACCTCGCCCTTGGAGCACAAGCTCAGAGCTCGAGAAGCTGAGGCTCGAACCACACTCGGTCCAAGACCCAGGTTCCAGCAAGAATAAGCTGCGAGACTTCCAGAGGCCGAGCAGCACTCACCCAATGCCCAGCCACACTCCGGGTCCTGAGCCTCAACCCTGGACGCCTGAAATACCCTGTTTTCATACACTGCATTAACCTTTCTTCCTTCTTTCTTTCCTTTCTTCTTTTCTTTGTTCTTTCCTCTCTTCCTTCCTTCTTTCCTTTCATCTGTTTTTTGAGGCAGGGTCTTGATATGTTGTTCAGGATAACCTCAGACTTGGAGTGATTCTCCTACCTCAGCCTCCCAGATGCTGGGATTACAGGTGTGTGCCACCATGCCAAGCCTGCAGTAACTTTCAAAGAAAGTTTTGTGGTTGCTCTAATCCCTTATTTACCTGGTGTGCTCACAAAAAGCAGTTTCCAGCTCTGCAGTCCAAATCTTTCCTGTGCTGTGACACGTACTTGGATAGTAATATTGGAGTGTACTGCACACGTCCTGCCTCCTCAGAGCACACCAAGCACAATACAGCTCAGCTCTCCTGGGGAGACACTGTGACAACTGGCTTTAAACTTCTGCACAGTAACACAGTGGGGAACCAGAAGCGAGGGTCAGACCCATCTGCCCCTCCACTATATCTGCATCTTCAAGTTGCTGTCTGCCCTGCAACCTGGGCATCTTTTTCACATAACCCTGACCCTTCACCCTGGCCTTCACAGACCCACATAACAGATTTGCTGCTTCTAATGCCAAGAGTCCTGGATGGGACCGTTGAGCTGGTAAGAACTGCGCACCATCTAAGAGCAGGGGCTCTAAGGAGGAGGGTGAGGAGTAGGACATGCCTGCAGTTCTGGGCAAGAGAAAGCATGGCACTAACCTCTGGGGGCCGGGCACTGTGGTTGCCGTCCTGGAGCCAACCTTGCCCCTGTACCTCCCTGGGCCCAATCTCCGTTCTGTACTCAGCAGTGGGACAAGCATGAAGTGTGGCTTCAGTCTCTCCAGAAGACGAGGCCTCCTGGCCAGACATCTCCCCAAAGCTCAGACTCCTGGGGCTCTGCACCCCGGGCTGGGCCAGTGCAGGTCTGGTAACCTCTCCCTGTAGTTACATCCCTCTGGAGCTATTCTGACAGGGGTCCTGGACCCCACCAGTGTTTGCCTTGGATTTGTCTATGTGTAAGGCTCACCCTGGTGACAAGGACAGCAGGTCCCTGGTGGGGACAGGGCCCAACACTCATTGTGCCCTTAACAAAGCTTCAAGCAGGGAAGGGACCTCCCGGGCCAGAAAAATGTTAGGTGGATTTTCTAAAAAAAATCAAGGCAGCACTTGTTCATCCATTGACCCTTTCGACACATATTTACTGAAGGTTCAAGTTTTGCCAGAGACTATGAAGGAAATGGGAAATATTTATTTGATTGATTTTTTTTTTTTTTTAGGTGTTTTGAGACAAGGTCTCACTTTGTGGTTCAGGCTGGCCCTGAGCCCAGCCTCAAACTCACATCACAGCAATCCTCCTGCCTCTGCCTCCCGAGTGCTGGGATTACAGGCGTGAGCCACCACGCCCGGCTATTTGATTGATTTTTGAGACAGGATCTTATGTAGGTCAGGCTGGCCTTGACCTCACTAAGGAGTCCAACTCTCTGCAATGCTCCTGCCTCAGCCTCCAAAGTGTTGGGATTATAGGATTGAGCCACGACACCTGGTTGGCACTGCGGAATCTGATAAGCCAGGGTGCCAAGGTGCCCAACCCAAAGGTGTCCCCCATCCAGACTGGACAGCAAACTGAGACCACTGTGGCCTAGACACCAAAGGAAAGGTCATAACAGGCAAAAGCCAGTTTTACACTTAACCAAGGCTCAGGGGAAGGCAGGGCAGGGAGAGGCAGGCCTGGCTCCTCAGGAACTCTGAGTAAATGCATCCCCTCTCTGCACAAATCATTCTCCACATGAACCCCTCCCTGTCCTGCTGGTGAAGTCTTCTCCCAGACCCTCTCACTCTACCCCTTCCAGCCCTTTCTATGTGCTCAGCTCAATAAAGCAGCGGTTGGGAGCATCAGCTTCGAGGCCTGCAGACTCTATGGAGTTCTGCCCTCCCCACTGCCTGATCTGGCGTTCAGGAGAGACCCTAAAACTCTCTAAACCTCAGTTTTCTCTTGTGTCAAACTACCAATCTCACTGGCTGGCTGAGGATTAAACAAGATAATGCACCTCAAGATCCTAGCCTGGGAGCTGGCACATGCCAAGAGGTCTCCAGAGGTGAGAGGTGCTCTGGGGATGCTATTAATCATGATAATGATGGTGGTGTTGAAACTCGTTGCTGACCCCTCACAAGACGGTGAAAGCTCCCCTCCCAGGCCACCACTGGGCTGTGAGGTCTGGAGGGCAGATACAGTGCACCAAGGTAGGACTAGAGCACAGGTGCGATCCCAGCACCAAAGCAAACAAAATACTTCAGCAGGGCACACTGAGCCAAGGCAGAGCGTCTACACAGAGCGTGGGGTCCTGGGGCACTTGGGGGGCACCAAGCACAGCCAAGGACGAAGTCTGACAAGGGAGGAAGCAGAGGTCACAGGACTCTGGGAGGGAACCCAGGGCGGCCTAGGAACCCAGCTGCACAACAGTGCATCACACCACCCAGAGCTGTGGGTCACATTAGGCACTACTGCGTGGTGTTCCTCCAGGTCGGAAGGTGACTGTACGAGTGAGACTTCACTGCAGGGCCTGGATGAGCAAGGGTCCGCTCCTGCAGGCCGTGCTGGGCGGCTGCCCCAGAGCCAGCCTCGAGATGCACGAGAGCTACGTGGGCCCTCTGTGCTCTGGGCGCCACACTCCCTGCAAGGAGCCTAAAACCAGAAATAAAGGCAACAGCAGCCACGTTGCCAAGACTGTTTGCCATGGCAACATCAGGGAGCGACTCGTGGGCCGGCGCTGCAACTGCTCAGGGCCTGCTTTCGTCTCCTCACTCCCTCTCTACATGACTGTGCTGTGCCAGGACCACAGGAAAATACGGCTGCTGTCGCAGCATCCATCTTGGCTGGCAGGGCTCACCGCCGAGTTCCCAGAGAGCGGGCCCAGACAGTCACGGCCCTGCTGTGCTGAGCCACCCTGGTGGGCGACCTGATGGCGCTTCCTCACCTGCTCCCAGGCCTCTCACCTCCAGGTGAGCACAATAAGCAGCATGGTATCGGGCACCCCAGCCCCCTGCACGCTCAGCTGACACTGGTGTCCTCTGTTATTTTATACCCTTGTCCCTGCTATCGTCATCATCGTCATCGACGTCATCATCATCATCATCATCACAGTGACTCTCCCTCTGGGCATCAGGCAGCACCACAGCCTTCGTGGTCATTGGAGGGACTTTGAGGAAAGCAGACTAGGAGGCCAAGGGGAGAATGCTTTCGAAGGTCACACAGCTGGTGCAGCAGTACGGCCTGGATTTACAACTTGGGGTACCACACGCCAGAGTCCTGTGTGCTTAACCACTTCCTCATATATCCTTCAGTTTCCTAAAAGTTACTATTGCAGCCCTTGGTAAGGGAGAGATAGGACTTCTCTTCAGTCCTCCAGTAGTACAAGGGGAGGGAAATAAACACAGATACCTGGGGCCCAGACCTGGAGCTCAGGTCAAAAGACAGACAGGTCTGCATTCTACTTGTCTCTTGTTTGATCCTAAAGGACTGAGCTGTATCCCTAGCCTTGTTTATTTTTAAACAGGGTCTTGCTAAGTCCAAGTCCTTAAATTGCCAAAGCTGCGGTCAAATTTGCAGTCCTCCTGCCTCAGTCTCCCAGAGTGCTGAGATCAGAAATGTGCCACCATATCCATAACAGCTACTATTGATCAACCACCTCTAGACACTGTACAGACAGTGCCTCAGACAGTGTTCAAAGTATGTGCTACCAAAGGGTCCACCCCATTTGAGATAAAAACACTAAGGCTCAAAGAAATCCCATGCCAGCATCATAAAGTTTACCCTAAAAGGGCCAGGGAGTTAGCTCAGTGGTTCTGGCGCCTGTCTTGCAAGCACAAGGCCGCGGGTTCGATCCCCGGTAACCACATACCATACTGGGAGTGGAGACTCACGCCCAGCAGCAATAAGTACCACATACCACAGTGCCGGGCGTGGTGGCTCAGGCCTGTAATCCCAGCACTCAAGGGGCAGAGGCAGGAGGATTGCTGTGGTGTGAGTTTGAGGCTGAGCTCAGGGCCAGCCTGAACCACAAAGCAAGACCCTGTCTCAAAAAACCTAAAAAAAAAAAAAAAGTTTACCCTAAAAGCCTAACTACAGTTCCCAAAGCCCTCTCGGCCCCTTTAACAGTTATGGCAAATGTGTGTTTTCTCACCTAAAACAACAACAGTAATCACAGACCTTTGCAGATAATTAATCAATACTTTACCCTTACATTTGTAAAGGTCTCTCTGATAACTCAGTCTCCATCCTGAGAAAAGAGCAGGGCGGGCACCCAGGAACTCAGTAGCCACCCTTGGGCCTGCAGACCCAGTGCCAGCCCAGCAGTGTGACTTTGGGCCAGGGTCCTCCTCGCTGAGCTCCAGTACCCAGGCTCCTGACCCCATACTCCCACGACTGGCTCTCTGACTGGGGAGCCCTGGCATCTACCTAATAACCACTCAGAGTCCAGCTACCTCCAGAACTGGTTCTGTCAGAAGCCTGCCCACCCTGACCCTCCCTCAGAGCCAAGGCATCCTCGGTCCTCAGCCAGGGAAGAGCTGCCCGGTGCCAGCGGCCTACCTACCACACTTGCAGACTGTCCACTGTCTGCTCACCAAGGTCCCTCCCAAGCCCAGCCAGCCAGGGAGCTGCTCAGGGCAGCCACTCATTAACCACAAAACCCCAAAACACGCTCCAAGTGGGCGGAGGAGGCAGGCCAGTTGGCTGGCAGGCTTTCCAGAGAGGACGGGCCTCTGAGAAGCGCTTAGCAGTTTGGGCAGCTGCGAGTACATCAAAACGACGGAAGGGTGGTGGCCAGAGGACATCCCCGTCCCCCTCAGCTCATCCCTGCTCAGACCCACAGACTAAGGACAAGAACTGAGCGATGCAAAGTGCCCTGGACAGGCTCCTGGCTGGGCACATTCATGCAGCAGAGTGAGGGGCTGAATTCATTCAACTAAGTGTCCACTGTGTCCAGCAACTTGTCTGTTCACTGTGGGAACACGGTGAATGGAAGGAACAGACAACAATCCTCAATTCACGGAGGCGACATGCCGGAGCGATCTGTCAGGGGCAGTTCAATCGCCGCCTCGGCACGTGCGGCCAGGTGTGGTCTCTACTCCACGCTGACATCGGTTCCATCCACTCTTCCCAACAACCTCACAAGGAACCACTTCAATCACGACCTTCCCACGTGCAGCAGTAGAAGTTCAGAGGGGACCGAGCCCAGGGGCCACACAGCTGGCAAATCACCGTAGCCAGCCTTCAAATCAAAGCCATCTTCGAGCCCCCAGAATCCTCTGCGAGCCCTGCACACTTTGCGGGGCCCCTGGAGTATGGGGGTGCCTCCACAGCGACAACACGGGAAGCCAGGCCCCAAGGAAGAAACCTCAGCACACTCTGGGGCAGCTTTGCAGCGGCTCTGAGGAACACATTGTCGTTACCCAGTTTTGTATATGAAGCAACTAGTGTCAAAGAGGTTAAGACCCTTGCTCAAGGTCATACCACTGGTGGTAAGAGGTAGAAACCTGATGTTAAACTCAAGCAAAGACAACTCAAGGTAAAATCAGGGGCCTAAATCTCCAACTTGGAAGACCTGAAGGCCCTTGAACATTAAGGTTTAAAGTTTGGGCATTAACTTATTTTCTTTTTGGTTTTTTGAGACAAAGTCTCACTGTGTAGTTCAGATTGGCCTTGAAATCATGGCAATCCTCCTGCCTCAGCCTCCCAAATGCTGCAATTACAGGTATGTGCCACCACATTTGGCTAGGACCTTAATTTAAAAGTACTAAGAAGCTGAGCTATCAAGCCTTAAAGATTCATCAAAGAAACTTTAGTGCCTCCTACTGAGAGAAGAAACCCATCTCAAAAGACTACATTCTACAGGATTTTAACTCTGACATTCTGGAAAAGGCAAATCTACAGGGAAAGTAAAAATAACAGCAGTTGCCAATCTTTAGGGCAGGGAAACTCCTAAGTGTGGCACTGCATCGTAGGTACAAGTCATCATACACTTGTCCAAGCCCACAGGACACACAACACTGCATGTGCCCAGCTGTCAATTGTGGGTTCTGGGTGGTAGTGGTGCAAGAACACAGGCAACCACTGCCAACAAACAGACTCAGTGGAAGAGGCTGTGCCTGCTGGGAGGATGGTATACAAGAAATCTCTGCATCTTCCCCTTGATTTGGCTGTAAAGGGAAGGCTGGTCTAAAAAAAAGCGAGTGATACCTAACCTACGTGGTCAGAGGTCCGATCCACAAAAGGCCAAGCACAAACAGCAGAAAACAAAGTCTGGGGCGGCAAAAACGTGTTTGGCAGTAACTGCAGGAATCCAGCTGTGGATGGGACAAGGGCCTAGACCAGCAGGAAAAGAACACAAAGGTCAATCCAACCTGCACAGTTCAGTGTCAGAAGTGCCTGAGGGCTGGACAGGAGGAGCCCCACACCGAAGGGAGAGTTGCGCAGAAACTGACCCACACACTCTCTCTAGGCGACTTCACTGGGGTCCATTCACTCTCACAAGCTAAGAATTACGCTTCTCCTTTTTACATGAAGAAAATTTGCAGGTATGACAGCTAGCTCTACACTTCTTCGGTGCTTCAAAGGGACAAAGCAGCTGGTTGGCGCTTATCTTATATACATTACACTAGTTCAGTCCAAATCTGAGAATTAGACCTACTGTCCTCATGTCACAGATTAAGAAACTGGGGCTAGGAGAGGCAAAAGGACTCGGGCTCTGTTTCCTTCTCTCTGTACTGTGTGCTTCATTTGCTCAAGGTGCTGGCAGGAGAAACAATCAAGACCAGAAACCGGAAGCAGGCCCTCCTCAGCGTGGGAACACGCCTCACAGACCCCAGCCCTCCACTCCTTCAGAGGCAGTGACCAAAGTAGCTGCAGCAAATCTGAGTTTTCTGAAACTGAAGTTTGTAAAACTAGAAAACAGTGCATATAATGTACAGAATCTTTATGAGGAGACATACAATATGTGAAATGTAACAGTGAAGCAGAAGGCCCAGCAGTGCACAGTAATCCTCCAGGATGCTCGACAAATGCCACTGATGATGACGATGATGAAGAACAAGGCAGACGTTCACCCAGCAATGTTCTCGTCATGACCTCAGCTCCATGCCTGAGGCCCCATCTGCTAGGATGCTTCTGACTCAGGCCATTATTCCTCAATTATTTCAGAAGGGGAAGGATGGGGTGACTCATATCACGGCACAGAGGAGCTTCTTCGGCCCACACCAGCTGGAGAGAGGCCCCAGGTGAAGGGAAATATGAGCCCCCAGCCCAGCTGCTGGACTTCGGCCTTTCCTGGGCCTCACGGGCAGCGTGACCGTTAGCACAGCCAAGGGCTCAAACACGGAGCCATGGCCGCTGGAGAGCTCAGGTGAAGAATACTCCATTATGCCACTTGGTGTCACACAGGTAAAGGGTGGGCAAATGTGCCCAGCAAAGTGACCTTCAACCTGCTCCTACATCTGGCTAGATTGGACTTGGGAAGCAGTTCGTCCTGGCTTCAGAAGCTACGGAGACAGCAACATTCCTTCCCCATGAGGAGACTCTAAGGCTTCGAGTCACTTTCCCAACTCTCCATGTGGCCAAGGCCCCTTCTGGGTGTTCAGTGCCAGCTTTAGAACGAGGTGACAGATAACAAGTGCAGAACGTGCCAGTTCACGGACACGGCATGGTACAGCACACCCACAAGTGGCTCAGATTTTACTAGGAAAAGTTCCGCATCGCAAGGACTCAAAGAAATGCATATTAAAGCAGTAAAACTCACAGGATTTACTGACGAACAGACTGGTAAAAACACAAACACCAAGCGTTATTTGGGTGTGGGGAAGGAGGCATTCCCACACACTCCTGGTGAGTGTGCAACTTAGTACAAGCTTTCTAGAAGGCAGTCCAGAAGTGTGCTTATCAAACGCCTGCATAGTTCCTTTGATGGAGTAATTCCCCTTCTAGGAATTTAAATGAAGGAAAGAAGACATACGTACAAAGATATTCTTTTCAGCACAGCTTATGATACCAAAAAAAAAAAAAATTTAAAAAAGCAAACAATTGAGCAACAGTAATAATGGATTAAATACATTTTGGTTCAATACTCTATGAAATACTATATAACCGTTAAGACATTGTGTAGAATGTTTATTGGCGTGGAAAGATGTTCACAGCATTTGTTTGCAGGGAAACAAAGTTACAGAACAGTACAATTCCAAGTTTACAAATCACATACAGATTATACATAAAGCAACTCCATTTAAAACAGACAAGTGATTCATTTGAATAGGATAAGGTCTAGAAATACTTAAAAGAAAACTAACAGTGACATTAGAAAACTAACAGGTAACATTACATACTTCTAAATCCTCTTTAAAGGCTCAATCATTCTTTTAATAGCTCTTTTATTTTTAAATAAAGCATGGGACTGGGTGGTCCATACAGCTCTAGCTGCCTCTGACGTTGCGGACATCTAGGACTGACACCCCAAGTGACTTCCAACAGCCCATATTTAGCATGGGGTTTCTACTGTGTGGCCTTTAGACCCCGCTCCTTTGCCCACAGCTGCAGCTCTCCGCATTCCTCTCTCCACACTTGCTGCCCCGCTGTGCTTCCTGCCAGCCCGGGAACTTCTGCTTGGCAGGGCCCAGCTGTACCCTCGGTCCACAACATTGTGCCTAGCCAAGAGCTGAGCCAAGGGGACGTGGCTCAGGATGTAGACAGGTGTCATGCGGACACAAAGAAACAGAAGACAAAACTCCGGCTTCAAGACTTCACTGGACATGGGACTCCACACAAAGAACTTGGTTGTATAACCAGGAGAAAGACAGAGACAGAGAGAGACAGAGAGAGACAGAGAGAGAGAGAGAGAGAGAGAGGGCAAGCCAGACAGGGAAGGCCACGCAGGACAGGTGGACAAGGGCACCACCCCAGGCAAGCACAGCCTAAACAGAGCTGAACCAGTCCAGTGCCCTCTGGAATGCGCTCCCCAAAGCTTTGAGAAACTGTCCAATAGATCTCTGCACTTTGGCCCCAGTGGGTAAAAGTGAAGTCACCTAAACAGAAGTCCTCCCTCTAATCTAACTCTGAATTAGCCACAAAAGACAAAAATCTTCTGTTAGGACACGTGACTGCCATTTTATCCACTTTCCCCAACTCTCCGGAGGGGAGAGCTGGAGGAGGGGAGGGTGTGGGGAAGGAAGAGGAGGCCACAGGGACAGCCGGACAGGTCACATGCAACGTCTCACCCCACCAGCAGGCCACTGGCTTCTCCCTCGCAGGCTCCACAGCCCCATTGCACAGATGGAGGAAGAGGAGCGGGAGGGACACGGCTGGCTCCGGGCTCACCCAGCCAGAGAGTGGGGAAGGTGACTCCACTCAGGCCTTCTGACTCCAAGTCCAGTGCTATTTCGAGGTAACACACAGGACCTGGAGTCAGGAGCCCTGGGTGGCTCTGTCACCCGCCGGCTGAGCGTCCTGCAGCAGCCTCTTTCCCCAGCTGTAAAATGAGGTCCTGGATGGCCCGCCCAGTCCTCTTCCGGCCAGGCTCTCTGAGCCTTCTAGGGGTGGCTGCAAAGCTCGTCCCATCAATTTCACTTCCCAAGTTGGGCCGGCAAAGATCAGCAGAGGAGCCTCGGCCCGTCACGTGGTTAAATTTAAAAAAAAAAAAAAAAAAAAAAAGCAAACGTCCCAGATTAACTTTCACTACACTGCTTCTGCTGACACCTGGTTACCCAGTATTCCAGTTTCCTTAGGTGAAACGGCCCTGCTCAGCAGCCTGGCTGGTGGCTGGCCAAGCGCTGAAGATGGAGTTAAAAGCCAGGCTGAGGCGGAGCGGCTGGCTCAGGCCTCCTTCATGCGTCTCCTTCCGAGAGCCGGTTTTGAGTCGAGCCCCGGCAAGTGTGAGACCCGCGGCGGCATCTTGCCTCCCAAGGCACGCTATGCCCGTTGTGCCCGCCGCGTCGGGCGCACAGCTCCTGGCCCGGGCCGTGGCCCCAGGCGCCAGGCCGAGCCCGCCTCCGGCGCAGACACCGGCGCGGGGCGTGTGACGAGCCGGCGACGGCGACGGGAGCTGCACCGCAGTTTCGTCAGAGGTAAAGGTGCGCGCCCGGCGCGCGCGGCGTGTGCACACAGACCCGCACCCGCGCGCAGCCCGCTCGTCCCGCGCCCACCGCGGCCTCGGGGCGCGCGACACGCGCCGCCGGCCCCGCGAGCCCGCCGAGCGCCCAGCCACTGGCCGCACGGCCCCGCCGCGTCGCAGAGGGCCGGGCCGGCCTCGCCCGCGCGCGGCGGCTTCCTCTCGGCGCCTCGCCGCCACGCCGCGCGGTCCCGCCGCCAGCCCGAAGTCGCCACCCGTGTCCGCCGAGAGCCGACAGTCTCCGCAGCTGCGCCCCTTCCGAGTCGCGTTTCACCGCCAGGAGTCAGCTTGCGAGCCACTCCCCGCCCACCCGGTCCCATGACAGCTGCTGCCGCCCAAAGACTGGCGGATTATAACGAGAAGCAAAGTTTCCCTCTTTCCCCTCCCACCTTCGGCCCCTCAGCCTTCCCCTCCCTTCCTGTGTTATGCAAAGCGGGCGGGCGCCGGCGCTCCCCTCCAGGTACCAAACCAGCCCCCGCGAGCCGCGCCCGGTTCTGCCCCGCGGCCCTCTCCGCACCCCGAAGTCCCTCCAGCGAGGTTCCCCTCCGGGCTTCTGCCTCAGCACAAGCCTCCCAGTCACCAGCAGCCCGGAGCCCGCAGATAAAGCCCCAACTCTGGAGCCAAACTTTACGCTTGCAACAGGCATGAGGTGGAGGAAACGGGGAATGGGTCGGGGGTGCACACACCTTAGGTAACCGTTTCTGATAAACTGCACGTTCTGGCAGCACTCGCCTCCGGGTCTCAGGCCACCAGCCCTTCCAGTGCTCCCCCACCCCGGCACACAGTGCACCTCTCCTGTCACGCGCGTGTAGCCGGTGGGGCTCCCAGGCTCAGCCAGAGCCCGGGACGCCACCTCGCCTTCCCTTCCCCCTGCATCGTGGATCGAGCGCCGGGGCCACGCGACACGGGGGGACCCAGGCGCCCCCAGACAGCGTTCCCGCCCCCATCCTGCCCTGCTTTAGCCCCGGGAGGGGCTCGGTCGGATAGCGAAACCAGGAAGACGCTACCTCCGCCCGCAGGTCCACGTGCCCCGCAGACCCCAAGCCTCACAGGACAACTGACAGGAAACTCTGCGCTGCGGGAGCGGGTGGGAGCGGTAGGCACCGCGAGCAGCGCGTGGGGGCCACAGACTAGAGAACCAGAAGACTCCAGGGGTGAGAGCAGGCGCCTGCCGGGGCCACAAGTCCACGTGAAAGTACGGCTGCAAGTGCCGGGCGCGGATGGCGCGCCTACAGCACCCGGCGTCAGCCTGAGGGGCTCCCGCACCACGTCGCGGCTCAGCCTCCCCAGGAAACGCCGGACCCCCCAGCTTGCCCGGAGGGTGGCGGGCTCCAGCGGCCCAGATGAAACCCTTCCCAGCCTCTCTGCGTCCCCAGTGCTCAGCACACACCGGGGACCTCCAGCTCCATACGCCTGTTACGGAGCGCATCGCCAGGCGCGTGGAACCACAGGGGCTCTGCAGCCTGGAACCCCTCATTTCTCCAGTGCGCCCATCGCTGCGTCCCGGCCTCGGCGGCTGCGGCTGCAACCCCGGGAGCTCAGGGCCTTGGCTCTAGGCCTGCGGCCCCGGCCGGCCGTACCTGCGTGTCAGCGAGATAGTTGAGGAAGAAAGAGGAGAGCTCTTCATCCAGCAGAGCGCCGCAGTCGTTCCCCGCCATCTTCCAGCCGCGGCTGCAGCGTGCGGCGGAGTCTGCTCCGAGCCGGCCGGGGGGAGGGAGCGCGCGAGGGCGGAGGCGGGAGGAGGCGGCGAGGCCGGCGGGAGGCGGAGGGCGGAGCTCGGCCCCCGGCTGCCGCAGGGCTGCTGGCTGCGGGGGCGGGACTCACGAGCTGGGGGTCGCACCCCCACTTGCAGTAGCAGCGTCCGGCTCCAGCGCCTGTCCTGCAGCCCCCAGGAAGGAGGAAGGCCCCCCAGGCAGGTGATGATGCCCTAGCCAGCAGCCTGCAGCCTGCGCAGCACTGCGGGCAGCCCCCCTTCCCGCTCCTACCAGAGCGAATCATACTGCCTTATTGCTGGGCAGGCCCTGCCAAACAACCTGCTCCTGCAAAGCTGGGGAAACTGAGGCAGGGGGCGCTCGTTTGAAGCCACAGGCACTCTCAGTAGCAGAAAGAGAAAGCTCTAGCGGCCTGAGTTCTCCACCCAAGACCAGAGAGAGAGAGAGAGAGAGAAATATCACAGGCCAAAGGTGGAGAAATCGAGGAAGGCTCCTCGAAGGAAGTGAGATTTTATTTTTTTTCTTTGAAGGTTATGTTGCGCATACTTCAAAGAGTGTATTCTGTTATAGCTGACGCATCATTCTCTCCCAGTGTCCAAACAACCTCCTCAGAAAAAGCAAAGCAAACAAGCAAACTTCCACGACCTCTTTTATACAGCCACTTCTTGAATTAATGTCCACTGGCCTTCTCTGAGATCTGGGGTGAGCCCTCCCTGGGAGGCCTCTACACCAGCAGCCACTCACCTAGGCCCGGGTCTTCAGGGGCACCTTTCCCACTAGCCTTGGACTGTCAGCCACTCTCTTCATGTTCCACCAGAATGGACCCACTTGGTTCTGCACACATTTGCTTTAGAAATGGGCCTGTTGTCTTTCTACCTTTGTTTGCACGAAGATTTGAGTCTCCCTTTCTAGACTAAGACCCACGGAAGCAGAGCCTACCTGCCCTTGATTTAGTTGTTTGTTTATGGTTTTTCAGTATTAGGATTGAACCCAGGGCCTTTGCACTGAGCTACGTCCTGAGTCCCTTTTTAACTTTAAAATTTTGAGTCACAGTCTTGCTAAGTTGCTCAGGCGGGGCTCAAATTTGCAACTCTCCTGCTCTGGCCTCCCAGAATAGCAGGATGACAGGTGGGTACCACCACACCCAGCTCCTACATTGGCATGTGTATTTGCTGCACCTCCATTTCATAGCAGATGTGTTACCTGGAAAAGCTGGAGGATTTTTACCACCACATATGCTGCGTGCACATGAGGACAGTGGTGACCATGGGTGCACTCAGAGCAGTAGTCTGAGTCGGAGCCAGAGTTCAGCCTCTGGACTGCAGCCTCTAACTGATTGTTTGTCAAGCAGGAGATGGGGGTGCTGCCTGAATGAAAGCGGGAAGGCGGGAAGATTTAGGCCTGTTTTATTGGGCATGCCTGCGTCGTGCCCTCCTCCTGCCCTGCACACCTAAGGGCTGCCTCACCCTGCCTGGCTAGCAAGGCCTCCTTCCCAGCCACAGGAGGAAGCAAGTCCCCAGCACACCTGCTCAGACTTGAACAGCACAGCAAAGCTTCCTCCTCCTCCTGTCTGAGGTTCCCAGAACCGCAGGGTGTGATTTCACTCTTTGGGCTTAAGGCCAGCACGCTTTTAAGGAACAGCGCATGCCAGCAGAGAGCCTACCTCTAGCCTCAGAGCATGAGGCTGGCAGTCAGGAGGCCTGGGTTCTGGTCCAGTCCCTGCCACTTGTTGCTTCAGGACTGGCTCAGGATTGGAGTCATGCTGTGTGTTTTTCATCCCCAGCAAGTCATTTAGTCTTAGTCCGTGGTTTCCTCATCTGTACAAATGGAGATCACAAAATTACTTCATGAGAATGATATGATGATGAAGAGATAATATATGTAAAGTGCTTGGCACGGGTCCTACCTCAGCGGGGGGGAAGCGAAGCTGTCTGATCCTTTTTCTATCTGTAAAAATGGGATCAAGTAAATTTCTCTTGAAGGCCTAGCCAGCACCGACAGGCTACTGCTTACCTTGGATTCCAGTTCATTCTGATGTGACTCCTGGTACCGACTAGCAACGGGCTATTATTTTGCTTAAAAACAAAAAGGTCATTTACTTATTAACGTGAGTCTTGGTTTCCTCATCTCTAAAATGGTGATCTCAGTAGTGCTGCTCCACACAGGATTTTGTTAGGGTTGAAGGAAATGGTACATGTAAAGCAAGCTGTCCCTCTCTGAATCCAGCAGACAGGAAGTGCCCATCACCACTGTCATCCTCCTCACTGCCCATGTTATCACCATTAGCATCCAGCACTTGAACTCTACCAATGCCCAGCATTTGGCTGTTTCTGTGGACACCAGAGTGTGTCCCTGTCAGCTTGGCTCATCGTGTGTGTCGGGCCCTTTGTATCTCGGAGGCCGAGATCGGAGGACCCAATGGCCAGTCTAGCTCCGACCCTGCCGGGGAGACCTCCATGGTACTTGTCCAGAGGCTGTTTGTTTTGTTTGAACACTCAGCGCTGACAGAAAAGCCACAGATCGTTCAGCCTCCGGGACTTTTCTCTCTTGTCTGCATGCTCAGAACAGACTTCTGGCCAACAAGGAAGTTGGGGAGAAGCTGCCTCCCTCAGTGATCCGGCTCTCTTTGCAGAGCTCCTTCTTCACAAGCTGCATCGTCTCTCTATTCCACGCAGCCATCTGGAATTCTCCACTGAGATCAAAAACTCTCAGGATACCTCAGGTGCTACGTCTCGGACTAGAGTCTCCCCTGGCTGCCCACTGGGCAGCGAAGAGAGCGGCTGCAGGAAGCGTGGCAGAACCCCTGGCCCGGATGTCCTGGCATTTCATAGTCTAAGCCAAAACAGCACAGCTTTTCTGTACTGAGCCCGTGCAAGGCTCATCTCTAACCCTCCCAACATCCCTCAGTAGAGTGAATCATAACATCCATTTCATGACTGAGGAAACAGACCAAGAAGCAGAGATATAGCTGAGGTCTGAAGCCAGGTCTCTGCCCATCTAAGCTGCAGACTCTGGAGAAGGTAGAGATGCACCTCCTGGCAGCTAACCACCCCGGAGAACCTAGAATGGTGGCACACTGCTGGGTTTATGAGTTCCAGCAAAGGGCAGTATCAGTGGCCAACTCAGGCCTCACAGCTCCCCTTCCAGCGTCTCTGCCTGTTCATTGGCCTTGAGCATAGCCAGTGCCGATCCTGAGCTCTCAGCCCCATGGAGATGGCTACTGTAAAACGAACCTACAGTATTTGACTTGACTATTTTAGTCTTTACCGACAAATGCTCCAAAGTGAATATGTCAGCACTTTCCTCCTTCTGATAATAGGAGAGTGCTTTATTCAGACACTACAGCTGTGGTGCTCGAGCTCTGGAGAGCGTGACGGTGACAGGGGCCCTGTCACTGAAATCTCACTTCTGCAGGTGTAGGATGTGCCCTGATTTAACAGGCTCCCCAAAATGACTCTGCTGCAGGACACAGGCTGTCATCTAGCAGGTGTTTAATGAGCACCTGCTATGGCACAAACCACCTTGCTAGGTGCCAAGAGTAAAGCAGCGGACACACAGCACGGCCATCTCTGCCCATATCTGTTAGCCAGAGCTGCTAAGTAAGCTTCTGTGGGATGAAGGAGGAAGGGCAGGGGTGTTGGTAATCACTGAGGTTTCCTGCCATCCACCCACAGCTCTGATTCTGTGACCCCAGCTAGGGGGCCGAATGTCTGCCTCTTTCCTGCTTCTGTCCAGGAGGAAGGGATTTTAGGCCAACAGGAGGGCACCTGCTTAGTGCTGTGCATTCTGAAATCCACCCCCATGTTCCATGAACTGACAGGGCTTCTGAAATGCGGGAGGGCTGTGACCACTCATCCTCCCCTGGCGTCGCTGCACAGGTGGAGAAAATGGCTGACCCCTGCAGAGCCGGGGCTGAGGCCGGGGCTCCAGACTGATCCTGTGGGAAGACCATCTAGATGATGTCTTGTGAGAGTTGCAGAGTTAGGATTACAGGGAGGGGAGAGGGACACTCAAAAGCCCATCCATTACGACTGAGGTGTTCCTGCGTCCGGCAGTACCTCTTCCTCCCCTGGGACCATTCCGAGTTCACCACTGCATTGCCAGATCACTTGCTCTTTCATTTGCTCACAATGGTTAAAGGACTTCCAAATCCTCAAGGGAGGGAAGCTCAGCAGCTCTCGAGTCCATCGTACTTCTTCCTTCACTCTCCTCAGCACCAGCAGTGACCGAGCAGGTCCGAGTGTAACAAAGCTGAAGCTGGGTACAGGAGAAAGGTGTGTTTTCCTTACCTGTTTTCAGGACAAAAAAAGTCCTAAACAGAACTCTTCTTGTGCCCATTTAATTGATGCAGAAAACAGAGGCCCAGAGATGTGACTACTTTTTTCTTTTCAAATAAACAAATTCCACCAGATTATTATTCAATATATATGTGTGTGATATTTGATATACATTTACATCAGAATAGCAACGTTTAACTTGACATTAAAGGGCAACATAGTTTACACAAAAAATTTATCGTAACCATCAAATAAGACATAGGGATGGAAAGGATTCCAGAATATGCTGTGATGTAGTGACTTGAGGATCTTGGTAGAAAGAGCTGTTTGGGGACAGTCACCCTCTTGGTCCTGTTGTCTGTCGAGTTTTGTGTGGAGCATGTCCTTTTGCACAACACTTTGCACTTTCCACTCCTTATTCTAAGGCATTAGTGATGCTCCTTTGGGGAATTTGTCTTAAGAATCTGATTCAAAAGATGGAAAAATTATAGCATGGCATACATATATACTTTGATTCAAGAGACATTGTAATATTCTGTTGAGTCCCGGACAACAGGTCTACAAATGACCACAATGCACTCTTCACTCTCTCATAACTCAGGGCTCTGGTCTCCACCACGGGGGGAGACAGGATAGTCCCCCACACACTTTGGAAAGGTGTAATAAGTTCTTCAGTGGAAAAAGTTGGGGGACTAGAGGCTGGAGAGGTTCAGGGACTAATTTGGACAAATGTCTTCTTTTTTCTGGGTCACAGATTCTTAACTCTGCCCACTGATGGACTAGAAGTGTACCAGCCGCCCCATCCCTGCCGCAGATTGGCATCTCCCGCCGTGACCGCGAGGCCTCTGCTTCCTTTCGCGTGTGTGAGGGAAGTCAGCTGGGCCATGCGCAGTTTGGCAGCAGAGGCGGCTGGATCAGGGTGCGGAGAGGGAGAATCCAGGTCAGTAGGCCACCCTGGGAGTATTTTATGTGGGGAAGAATCTCTCGGGCTCCTAGAGCTGCCAGAGGGCTGCAGCGGAAGAACACAGCCTCCGGGCAGATAGAGCGGCACGGACACAGTGTCAGGAACAAGGCGGGCACTGCGGGCCCAGCACCGCCGGCCCCACTCAGGGCTGCAGCAGACATCACAGGGACCATCCTGCTCTCTTCCACTTCCCCAGGAATTGCGGATGACACCGCGGAAACTCAAGCCGTGGGCTGGCGACTTATGTCAGTGGTAGAGAGCGTAGCTGCATGCGCAGACCCCGCACTCCGTCCCTAACCCTACACAAAGCTGAGAAGAATGTCCCACATCCTGTCTGTTCTTTTATTGTTTTAATTCTAAGTTATTTTTAATTACACAAGTGTCATGTCACGATTTTATCCTTAGAGAAAGTGGAAACTACAGAGAAAGGACAAGCGTGGACTTGTCCCCCTGCCAGAGGTGCCCGCTGCTGGCATTCACCAGCAGCCTTCCCAGCATTTGGCTTTGATTTATACTCACCTTCTGTTTGTGGAGAAACTCAAAATTGTGCTTTTGCAAAACAATCTTACTGGAATTTCTATTTTTAAATTCCCTTTCTAATGTGTCTTGGAGATTTATTCACATTAGTACATACAGATCCACCTTATTCCTCTCTTTAATTAAAGTTAAACTTGTTTTTAACAAGTACATAAAACATAAATATTGTACACATTAGTGAAGTGCCACGTGATATCTTGATACATAATAATATGATGTTTAAACATATCTAGTCCAAAATGGTGAAATATTCAAAATTCTTCCTTTTAGGCTTTTATACTTGCTCCTTTAAGTCACTATACAGTTTTTCCCCAGCAAAACCTGTGCTCCTTGGACTTGCTCAGTAGCTATCCACCCAAAATGCTTCTAGACTGTTCTCCAGATGGCCTTGTGGCCCTGCTTTTATCACTGAACAATGTACAAGTTCATTATGAAATAATGACAGAAGATGAGTTATTTTATTCGTTCAATCAATAAAAGCCTACAGAATGCTTACTTTGAGCCTTCATCTTTTAAAACACAATCAAGCCAGATCTGCATGTATGCCTTCAGTGAATAACATTAATCACCTGGTTACATTGTTTACAATTCATTCATCATTCTCTCACCAGCCTACTTTGTGGCAGACACACTGCTAAGCTTCGGGGAACTGTATCAGCTGTGACCCTTTTAGTTGCAATGAATAGCAATCCCTAACCCAAACTGGCTTTGATAGATATTGTTTTGATTTGCACACTGAACACACTGGAGGAGCTAGTGGGTTCAGAAAGTTGTGGATGTCCGTGTCTCAGCTCTGCTTTCCTCTCTGTTGGCTCATCTTGCCAGGTGATGGGGAGATGCTGTGTTCCAGGTCTGAGCCCAGTCCCCCTAGCAAGCCCAGCAGAAGGGACCCCAAAGTTCTCCAGCCACAGTCTTGATTCATTCTGCATCCATTTGGCAAAAAATGCCCAATCCTCACTGTCATTGGTTAGTACTGGGTCACATGTCTGTGTCTGAATCCAGAAGTTTCATGTACATTCCAAACCAAGGTTTCTCAATAAAGGACTGTTCCATTGGATGGAAACATTTTATCTTACTTTTACTGCTCTTTAAATGGAGCATTTGCTTCCCTCAGGAATGCAATTAATTAGTCACAATAACAGCAACAGTGTTATAACTTTGGGCAGTGGTAGAGTGTGTATTCAGCACATGCAAGCCCATGAGTTTGATCCCCAGCCGGCAAAATGAGGAGGAAGATGAGAAAGAGGCCAGCTTAATAGTACGTTTGTCGTCAATAGACATCACAGATATTTCATATCACAAGTGTTACAGACATCTCAAAATATCATTTACCTTCATCATTATTTTGAAATTATACTCATTATTAGACCAAGTGGATCTTATTAAATGTGTTAATAAAGAAATAAGTACATTTCTATATTGCAAGTTTTTTTCTAATAAAATGTGCTATTTTAATCTAACTGGCTTCCTTCAGACCAAATGTAGACTGTATACACATTTGCAAACATCCATTTGAGGAAACACATGGTCCATAGGCTTCCACAGACTGCCAGACAAGGCCCTGGTA
The DNA here is from genome assembly GCA_004026965.1 of Petromus typicus. Taxonomy (NCBI): domain Eukaryota; kingdom Metazoa; phylum Chordata; class Mammalia; order Rodentia; family Petromuridae; genus Petromus; species Petromus typicus. The sequence goes on along the minus strand of PVIR01012699.1, from coordinate 10,789 downwards.
CAAAAAAGGAGCTCAGTACAGACAAGCAGCTCTGCTGAAGGGAAGGGCAGGTGCCTTTGACAGAAGGAGAGGAAGGAGCGGAGGGGCAGAAACAGCAGGTGTCTGCACCAGCACACAGAGCCTGCTCCCCACCCTGGCTGCAGCAGGCTGTAGAAGCAGCGGGATGGCCTCTTCACTTTGTAGGTGAGATGCAGCTTAGCCTGGAGCAGAGCAGGTGCTCACGGAGGCCTCTTAGCACATGGCTGCATTGTGACCAGACGGAGGTTCCTGGCTCTGCTATTTTACTCCAGACTCCTCAGGGTGAGAGAGGAGGTTGTGACAAGATCCCACACTCCAGAACTATACACAGCAGGGAAAACTTGTAGCATTAATGTCCAGGCTAAAAAAGAAGAAAGATCACCGGGGATCTAGCTCAGTGGTGCAGCTGTCTGCCTTGCAAGTGCAAGGTTGTGAGTTCATTGCCTGGAACTGAAGGAAAGAAGAAGGAGAAGGAGAAGAAGAAGAAGAACCTCAAACTGGTAATCTAACCCACTACATAAAGTACTTGGAAAAAGAAGAGCAAACTAAACCTAAAACAAGAAAAGGAAATACATAATAAAAATTCAAGTAGATATTGATAAAATGGAGGACAGAAAACAATAGAGAAAAGATTAATGCTATGGTTTCTGTCTACATGTCCTCTGTAAAGTCTCATGTACTCATATGTAAGACTCTTGGAAGGTGATTGGACTCTAGGGTGCTTTAGCTGACCTGCTCTTAGGAGGTGGGTCTGGTTGAAAAAGTGGGTCACTGGAAACGTTACCTGGAAGGGCCTCTCTCTTGCAGGCCTTTCTACATGTGGCGTCTGTGTGGAGCTGACTGGCCACCCAAGGACTGAAACATTTGAAACATGAGTCAAAATGAGCCTCTCCCCTTTAAACTATGGGAGTCAGGTATTGTGTGCTAGTGATAAGACAGTGACAAGGAGAGATTTGGTACCAGAGAAGCAGGGTCGTTGCTGTGACTGTACTTGACCATGTGGTATAAAATCCTTTGAATCTAGTTCTCAGGAGGAGCTTGGAAAGACCTGGAGATGCTGGCTGGAGAAACAGCCCTAAAGAGTAAACTGGGCTTTATAGGACATTTGGTTGGTTCTAAGAAGACCAGAATGCTTATAGAAAGGAGAGAAAAAGGGACGGGGCAGAGAGACAGAGAGAAGAGAGGAGAAAAAAGGAAAGGCTCAGGGCTTTCAGTTGAGACCAAGGACTGCATTGGCAGCTGGACTGAAGGCCGTGTGTCTTACGCTCTGGCAGAAATGTTATCTGCATTTTGCTCATGTCGTGGGGCTATGAAGGAGACTGAGACTGAGCAGTCTAAATTTAAAGGTGACTAATGTTCAGACTGTCACATGGATACTGTTTGTTGATTTTAACCAGGTTTATACTGAAAATGAGGAGCAAAAAAACCACTTGAAAAGTTTCCAGTTCCCCCAGAAAGGTAGGGCCAGCAAAATTGTAGCGAAGAGCTTGGCTGCTAAAAACATTAACATTAAAAAGAACCTAAGTAATAAATAAGAATTCAAGTGCTTTACAATAGGACAATAGGAAAGATGACTTAAGGGTATGTGGGTAACAGGCAAGGTCCCATCCTTCACAGGCTCAGAACTGTGAAAGCAACTTTCTTTGAGGAAACAGTCCTAGGGTGTCATGCTCTATCTACGGAATTTATTCTCCAGGATTCTGTTCATTGTACACAGTCATGGAGCCATTTGGTGACTTCTGCAGCCATGATACAAGATAGCCTAGCTACTGCTTGAACTGCAGTAGACCTTGACATCATCCAAATCATGCTGGATTTACAGGTATGAAGAAGGCTTCTGCCTAGATTGCAAAAGAAAGCCTCGAAGGCCAGGCAGGGCTGAAAGTGCAGTGGAGACCTCAGAAAATTGGAGAACCCAGAAACATAAAATGTCTGAGGAAAGCTGCAAATAGTGAGCAAAGCCAGCCCAGGCCAACAGCTGAGGTCTACAACCATCAGCAATGCCGTAGGGCCAGAGTTGCCTACACCATTTGGAATAACCACCTACCACAACTTGCTGGACACAGAGCTAGAAAATTTAATATTTGCCCTGCTGGGTTTGGGTTTTGCTTTTGTCCCATTGGTTTGACCTCATGTTACGAATATTTAACTTCCTTTTTTACTTTTAATAAAGGCTTACAACTAAGAGCTTTAAATCTCAAGGGAGACTTTGGACTTGGACTTTATAAGCAGTGCTGGAACTCTTAGGACTTTGGCAATTCTTAGAGATGAACTAAACACATTAGCAAAAGAGATGTGCATGACCCTTTTGGGACGGGGTGGTGGAAGGTTATGATTTCTAGCCGGCTGTCCCCGAGAGCCTCATGTGCTCATTGGTGGGACTTTTGGAAGGTGACTGGATTATGGGGATTATAGTTCCCTTGCTGTCATGAGGTGGCTCTGATTGGAAGATGTGGGCCCCTGGGGTTATGACCTGGAAAGATATACCTCCCTTCCTGGACTCTGTCCCTACTCTCTCTTCTTCCTGTCCAGCAGTAGGTGAGCAGCTGTCCTACCCCAGCCCCTCTGCCAGGATGCTATCCTGCAATGGAGCCAGGTGACTGCAAACTGAAACATGATCTCAAATAACCCTCCCTGCCTTTAAACTGTAGGCATCTTGTGTGAGTGACTAAGACAACTAACAAAAATAACAGAAGTTTAATTAGATTGGCCAATAAAAAAAGACAGATTTATAAAATAAGGAAACAAGAAGGCATTATTTATGAAGTTACTGAAATAATATAGCTTATAGCAATAATGAAAAAACTCAGGGGAAAAGTACAAATTCCCACAAAAGCACAAATTATTGAAACTGACTCAAGTAGAAATAGAACCTCTAAATAGACCCAAAGCAGGAGATCAAGTTACTAATCAATCCAAAATGACCCACAGCAAAAAGCCCAGACTTGATAGCTTCATTAAAGTGAATTCTATCACAACATTTACACATGAGGATTTAACCAGAGAATTAAATACTGCAATAGAAATGTGTGCATAAAGATGTCTCTGGCTCCCAAAAGATTCTGATCATCAGGAACAATGACAATGGAGGCCTGAGTCTCTGAGCCTCCTTTTGGACTTAGATGCCTCCCCTGGAGCCCCTTGCTTCCTGAGTCCTGTGCCCCCACCTTCTACATGCATTTCCACTAGAAAAAGGAAACTTTTCGTGTGGCCCCTGCACACCTCCACTCTGTACTATTTGCCGATGTGAGTCAGGGTGATGACTTCCTTCCTGCAGCACTGAGGATTACACCTATGTGAGGATTCAAAGGAGAAGTGACAGGAAGCCCCTGATGACGTCCAAAGGCTGATCCACGGCTCTGTGAAACAGGCATCTGGCCCCATTGTTTGTCTTTTCCACGTTCCTATGGCAAGAGGGGCGATCATACTAGTTAGTGTCCAGACTGGACAGGACGTGGAACCAGAGCGTAAGAGAAGCTGCAAACAGAAGAAATGGCTCTGCTCGGAGCGAGGGCTATGTAGAAGCTGGCAAGTCTGACCCGCGCTCTTCCCACTGCATCCTGGGTTCGGGGGAAAGTTCAGCAGACTTGTCTCTGCACCTACCGACCCACGCGGGCTCGTCTCCCATGCAGCAGCAGGACATCCTCACACTTTGCTGACCACTGTTGTCCTAAAGTCCAGAGAAGCAGATGCAGCACTAGCATGAACAGACTTAAACTTGTATCTCCTTTGTAAAGATAAAGGAGGAGATGACAAAGACCCAAGTAACAGACAGTACATAAGAGGGGCTCTTGAGGTCCCTCCGCAACCAGACACACACTGTCCTCTAGAGAGCCTGCGTTCGTCACCTCTCTGCTGTGGGGACGACACACCTGATGCCCACAGCCTGAAGGGAGAAAGCTTGATTTGGCTGATGGTTTCAGTACATGGCTGCTTCGCTTGGAGGAAGTATACAGCTCAGTGAAGATGGCACTTTAGGGCAGCCAAGAAGCAGCGGTCAGGGCCAGAGCAAGAAAGGGAGGACAGGCCAGAGAGGGTCCCCAACATCAGGCCCACCCTGACATTCTCAAAGGCGAGCTTTACTGATGCCCTACACATCAATTAAGTCATCGAGTGACAATGAAGATAAACTACTAGGCAGCCCAACGCGGTTCCAGATCAGGGACTCGATCAGGACTCCCTGTCTTAGGAATTCACCCCTAAAGTGAGTAGAAGGAGAGAAAATCTATACAAGTCAACCATTTATTAAGCGGGAATGGGCACAGGACTGGGCCTGGACCGAGGCAGGCTGCCCTGAGGCCGCTTTGTCCCTCTTGGAAAGGCAGATCGCCACAGTAGGATGTTCCTTTCCTGCAATTCCGGACTGGCTGTGACTTGCTCTGACCAACAGGGTGCCGACACCATGGAAAGAAGTTCAGCCAACTGCTGGACAGAGAGGAAGGAGCCTTGGGAGACAGGACACCGAGCAGCTCCCCCTGCGGGGCACCATACGGACCCATCTCGGGGCTGCCACAGCGCAGCTGCCTGGACATCCGAGGTGGGCAGCTCCCCGAGCCCTGCCCGCCAGCAGTCCCGAGCAAAGGGGTGGTGGCTTCGGCTCTTAACTACTGTATTAATGGGCAGCCTGTTTCACAGCAATAGATAACCAGGTCTATGACTTCGGGAACGTTATTAAAATAATCTGAGCCTCGGTTGCTTTCACTGTAACATGAGATACTCTTTGTACTTACTTTGTAGGATTGTGGTGATGTCGAGACCACATAGTAAAGATTTAGTTGCTTTGTGGACTATTATAGATGTAGTTGGCCTCTGTATCTATAGGTTCAGTGTACACAGATTCAGCCTGCCACATGGCCACCCAAAAGTGGCTTGAAAATATTCATTAAAAAGTTTTCCTGGTATTGCAAATATAAATACATACATACATACCTGTTTGCATCTGTCTCAGCATGGCGGCACAACCCCATAATTCTAGCACTCAGGAGGCTGAGACAGGAGGATCACTGTGAGTTTGAGGCCAGCCTGGACTACAAAATGAGTTCGAGGCCAATTGGAACTACATCAAAAGGCCTTGTCTCAAAAAACAAATAAATTGGGCCAGGGATTTAGCTCAGTGGTTCTGGTGTATGGGCCTGGGTTCAATCCCCGGTAACCACATACAATAATGCTGGGCATAGAGACTCACGCCCACCAGCAATCAGAACCACATACCACAATGCAGGGGGTGGTGGCTCACGCCTGTAATCCCAGCACTTGGGAGGCCTAGGCAAGAGGATTGCTGTGAATTCAAGGTTGAGCTTAGGGCTAGCCTGAACTACTAAAACCAAAACCCTATCTCAAAAAAAACAGACAAAAAACAAACAAACAAAAAATTATATGTGTACAGGTCTTTTCTTGTCCTTGTTTCTTCCATAATGAAGTATAATAACTGCTTGTGTAGCATTCGCTCTGTACTCTAAAGAGACAGGAGGAAGTGGCTAGGTTATGTGCAGAACTGTGTCAGTTTACAGGAGGAATTTGAGAACCCTTGGGTTCTCATGTCCTCAGGACATCTTGAAGCCAATGCCCCAAGGTAGGAGGGACAGCTGTTAATAGTAAAGAAGTCATTTCCGGCACACACTTAGTTTCCTGTTACTGAGGACAGCCCTCTGGGGCACTAGAAATCACAAGCTGGCTGGGTGTAGCTCAGTGGTAGGGTTATGTCTCCACTCAGTCTGTGGGTCCCAGCCTCAGCACGGTGCAAAGAAATCACATGCATGATATGCATGAAGCAACTTAATTTATTAAGTAATTTGAGGTAAAAATTAAGTAATAAAAATTCTAAAGAATGGACACAATGACAGCCTGTCTGACTCCAACAGTGTAAAGAGGTCTAGGTAAGTGTTGGAAAGTAATACAGAGAAATTAAAGCTGTTAGGTATTCGAGTGGTGGGCTTTATATAGAACTTCACTCTTAGCATTTCTTTAATGTTTTTGTTAACTCCTTAACAGTGAATCATTGTAATTAATCCCTAAATGGAATAAAGTTTTTTTAAAATAACACAGAGAAATGAAAACAGTGCATGTGAGTTTGGATTTTAGAGAAAATGCTGTCTACAAAAATCTCCTTTAATTTGATCTTCTTAAAATAATTTTACTATAACTATTAAATAGAAAGCTGGCCATTGTATAATTTGTCCAGTGCCATTATGAGTCTAGCAGAGAATGAAGTGTTTCCATTCATTCAGTTATTCAATAAATAAAAAGTTCAACGCTCAAGGGGAAGGCTTCCCACACATTTGTGCTTATGTCTCCCAGCATTTTATTTTTTATTTTTTATCTTTTATTTTTTTTGAGACAGGGGCTCGCTTTTGTAGTTCAGGCTGGTCCTGAGCTCTCTAGGTATCCCAGGCAAACCTCAAACTCACAGCAATCCTCCTGCCTCAGCCTCCTGAGTGCTGGGATGGGCCGGCTTTGTGGTGTGCGGTGCCGAATGCTGATTGGCGTGAGTCACCATGCCCATTGTTATATGTGGTTACTGGGGATCGAACTCAGGTTTGTGCTGTCAAAGCAGGTGCCGGAACCACTGAGCTAAATCCCTGGCCATCCCAGCAATTTTTTTGATGTGAGGACTTTTATTATCCCCACTCACAGAGAAGACCGAGAGTTGAAAATCAAGCCACTCAGCAAGTCAGCCAGTGTGAGAGCTGAGGTTGGAGCCCGGGGCAGAGGGGTTTCTCCCATCATCCCCCACTCATTTGCCTAAGGCAGCATACACTGCTCTGCATGTTCATGATTTAAACAAATAAACAAGAAACAGCCGAATCAGTTTGTGAGCGGTTAGGCACAGCAGTCTCAGGACACAATGCAGTTAGGAAAACTGGGCTTGGGTTCTAACTCACCCCAAGCCATTGCCACTGGGCCTGGGGTGTCCTCCTCAGCCGATGGAGGGACTAAAGCACATATTCCAAGAATCCTGGGGAATAACTCAAGCTATATATGCTGAACCTTAATCTTAGCTGATTAAGTTTAGTATTTTAAATCTAAAATTAAAACATGCCAATGGCACACATCCTGCTCAAAGTTATATTTGGACTTACACTTCCTAGATTTGAATTTTTTGCTTTATTTTGTTTTTTTGTTTTTGAGACAGGGTTTTGGTGCATAGCTGAACTCAGTATGTAGCATGCCAATTAAAATGATCCTCCTGCCTCAGCCTCCTGACAGCTGGGGATAGAGGTGTGTGGCACTGTGCCTGGTCCATTCTCTTTTTCAGTGACTTCGAGTTCCAAAGACTGTAGCCATCCTCTCACTAGCCATGTGGACTGAGTGAAGTAATTCATGGGAAGGAACTAAACTCATAGGTATTAAATGAAAATTATCCTAAAGAAACATCAGTGCAACATCATACAATCAACACACGTCTCTCTCTTTTGATGTTTTCTAATCACTGAGAATCTCTTTGATAAGATTTTTTAGACATACAAGTTTTTATAAAAGAGGGGAGCCGGCTTGCCCTTGCTCTACAAGATCTTCGGGCAGAATGAGGTGGGTCTGCTTAAACAGTCCCAAGCCTACACGGGCTCAGGACCACAGTAAGGGCTCAGGGAGGGTGTGAGGAGTGAATGACAGGTGGAAACCAGTGCAGAAGTTTCCTGAACAACTCAGCCTCTCCTAGGCACCGCATAGGGAACCACTATCCCCCACATCTAGACTCACCTCTCTGGGGGCATGAACACTGCTAGAGAGAACATTTTCATTTTAAAATATCCATTCTTTTTTTTTTTTTTTAGGTTTTTGGAGACAGGGTCTCACTTTGTGGTTCAGGCTGGCCCTGAGCTCAGCCTCCAACTCACATCACAATCCTCCTGCCTCTGCCTCCTGAGTGCTGGGATTACAGGCGTGAGCCACCACGCCCGGCACTGTGGCATGTGGTACTGGTTGCTGCTGGGTGTGGGTACACCCAGTATTGTTATGTGGTTACCGGGGAATCGAACCCAGGTCCTTGCGCTTGCGAGACAGGCGCCGGAACCACTGAGCTAACTCCCCGGCCCTAAAATATCCATTCTTGCTGATGAGACACTGAAGAAAATCAAGGCCAGGACTGGACCCTAATTATCTGAGGTAACTCAGAGCTCAGTAAATAACACAGAGTAAGTGATCAATAAATATTTGTCCAACTGAATTTAAACAAAAGACAGAGCTTGGAAATTTCTAACAGCAGAAAAAAAAAAAACTACCTTCTTTATATGAATAGCTAATAAGCAAAATGGAAGAATGCCCTATGTCTTTCATCCTTAAGGGAATATATTTTGAAATTAAGCCACACGTGGTAGCACATGCCTATAATCCCAGTACTTGGGAGGCTGAAGCAGGAGAATCTCTGTGAGATTGATGCTTCTCTAGGATACATGATGAGTTCAAGGAGCCTGAGCTATATAGAAAGACCTTATCTCACAAAAACAATAAAAAAAAACCTCAAATCATACTGTAATATGACTACATACTCCCTATGGTCACTGAAAGTTTAAAACTCGCAATACTGAGTGTTTGAGACACTGGAGAACAACTGAATTTATGTACAATCTTGGCAGAAATGCTGTTGTTGTAAATACCTTGGAAAATAGCTTGGCAGTTTCTAATAAAATTTAACATGTATTGTCTAGATGACCTAAAATTCCACTTTAGGTATTTGTACAAGAGAAATGAAGGAAAATATGTCCACACAAAGATATATCATGTGAATTCTCATAATAGCTCAGTTAACAATAGCCAAATATGAAACTGTTCCTTCAATTGGTGAAGGGTGAATGAATAAGCAGTTGTGGTATGTCCACTCAGCGAAATACTATTATGCAATATAAAAGAATGTCTCACACACACACACACACACACACACACACACACACACACACACACATTACAGCATAGACGATTCTCAGATGTATTCCACTAAGTGAAATATGTCAGTCTCCAAGGGTGACACAGAATGTAATTCTATTTAAACAGAGTTTTACAAAAGGGATTATTGTAATGACAGAAAATAGAGAGCAGGTTTGGAGAGAGCAGATTGATTGGAAAGGAGCAAACACTCTTTGGCTTGATAAAAATCTACAGCTGTGGTGTGCGACAGCTATGTAACCACATACTTAGCAAACTTGAACACAATAGAGTGGGGGCACTTTATTGTATGCAAATTAACATCAGTAAAAATATTTTTTAAATACATATTTATTCATAGCTTTATCTTGTTTTTTCATATCAAGCGCATCTGATGCAGTGTCCACCTTGTCCCAGGAGAACTGCAGAGACAAAGTGTCTGTTTAGCACATAGTAGAGGGGAACCCACATTCCTGAGATGGGAACAAACCAGAAGAAATGACTTTTAGACTCTGTGGGGCTCCTGGGCCTGGTAGAGCATATCCCTGTAATTTCAACACTCGAGGCTGAGGCAAGAGTATTGCCACAAGTTCAAGGCCAGCCAGGGCTACCTAGGGAGTTCAAGGCCAACCTGAACTGTCTAGCGAGATCCTGTCTACAAAAAAAAAAAAAAAAAAAAAACAACAGACATAATGGAACTTGGGTCTAAAACCAGCAATATGTGTAGTAGAAAGAATGATGGTCCAGAAGTCAAGAGCCGCTCACTCACTCACTTGTTTGCTCATCATTGTTTTGGGAGCACCAGCCCCAGGCCTAACACTGAGCCAAGAGTTGAGCGTCAGCTGCTTTGAGCTGGGTTTCTGTGCACTAGCATCTCAGAAACATCACAAGTACAAGCCTAGAGCTATGCAGTAAGTTGGTGGCTGGTGACCCTTCAGTGCCAAAAGAGGACCTTAGAAAGGTCCAAAGGGGCTTAGCCTCCGTCTTCATCGCCACAGCCTCGGCCCAGGCTGCCTCTCTCTGACCCCGAAATCGCAGCAGCCTCCGTGCTGGTGTGTCTGAAGCCACTTGAACTTCCTTACCTCCAGAGAATTTCAGAGGCCACCCAGGATCCAGGTCTGACCCCAGATTCCTACTGCCTAAAAATTCTTTGTGATGCCTGGCATGGTGGTGCAAGTCTGTAACCCAGCACTCGTGGGCTCAGGCAGGAGGATCATGGTGAGTTTGAGGTCCTCCTGGACTGTATCATAAGACTGTCTCAAAACACACACAAAATTCTTTTGTGAGGTCTCATTGCCCTTGATTAAAGTCCGAATTCTTAGACATGGCTCACAGGGCCCTCTCTGATACACTGTGGGCTAAAAGACCAGCCAGGAAGGTATTGTGATGTCTCCATGGGCCAAAGGGCAAGAGAAGGCACAGGAACTGGGGGTGGAGAAGAGTTTGCGGTGCGAAAGCTCCTGGGTCCTGGCCCTGGCTGTAGGATCTGGCCTCGGTACCCTGGAGCTGGGGAATCTCAGTTCCAGGGCTGTGATTTCAAGCTTCTCCATTTGTTTCTTTCTGCCTCCCTGTGTGTGTCTTTATCACTCATCAGACACCTTTATGAAAACTGTTATCTGCAGATATGAGTCACAGATTTTAACTAGCTCCATCTGCAGAAGTTTCACAGTCATCCTGACATGATTCTCTGCCCAGAGGAGCCTACGGGTTATATTACTGACCAAAAGTGCAAAAGAAAGCCGGGCATTTTCTGAAACGCTGGAGGGAATGAATGCACTGACAGCCCATAAGACAGTGGTCTGGCATCCGGCTAAAAGGAATGAGGGGAGAAGCACAGTCCAGACTTTCAGGCTCTTGGATACTGTGTGTGCAAGACACTCCAGCACCCCAGGGGAGGGGCTTTCCTCTGGTC
>PVIR01012698.1:0-44018 GCA_004026965.1 Petromus typicus | reverse complement strand
TGTTTGGCATCAATCTAAATGCAAAACATGATTTAAAAATTATAAGTTAAAAAATTAACTCTTCTGAACATTGATGCAATAATATTATCAAGGTATTACCAGATATAGACCTGGAACATGGGGAGACTTCACACTCCAACAGTGTTTAGTTTATTCCATTAGTTCAGTACTGGTTTAGCTTTTAAATTTATTTTGTCTATGTTTACAGAAAAAGCTTAATTCAATGATAGTTTTATAATAAAACATCAGACATTACTATTAAAAACCCTCAGGAAATTTGGAAATGTTAATATAATTTTCTCAATCTGTAGTACAAATCCGAAAAGTGGACATGGCATCATTTCATGGTAAATTTATATAATAGAGAGCAAAGTTTCTTATCAATTTGGATAAATTGTGAAAGCATTCAGCTACCATGAAAATTAAGACTAAAATTTAGCTCAGTGGTTCTGGTGCCTGTCTTCCAAGCACAAAGGCCGGGTTCAATCCCTGATAACCACATATAATACCGGGCGTGGAGACTCACGCCCAGCAGCAACCAGTACCACGTACCACAGTGCCGGGCGTGGTGGCTCACGCCTGTAATCCCAGCACTCGGGAGGCAGAGGCAGGAGGATTGCTGTGATGTGAGTTTGAGGCTGAGCTCAGGGCCAGCCTGAACCACAAAGCCAGACCCTGTCTCAAAAAAAAAAAAAAAAAAAAAAAAGATGAAAATTTTCAAATGTTTTGAGAATATCCTTGATTTCTTTATTTCTATTCATGTTACATTTGTCTGATTTTCTGATATATGACAGAATAATATGGACTACATATATGTATATTTATGGATATCATATATATGAGAAAGCTAGGTATATTGCGAAAATATATATGTAATGATAATGTAACATATACCATATTTTCCACAAAATATTTGATGCATAGTAGACCTGGCTTTTTACATTTTAAATGTAGTTTGAGCTTATAGGCCTGGTATTCTGGTAAAAATACACAAATCTTACTGAATAATAGTACGTACTTATATTTTAATGAGTTGTATGTGAGTTATTTCAAATTATTATGAAAATTATAAGCACCATACCAACACTGCAAGTTATCCACCAAGACAAAAGATAATTTTAGCAATATATTGTATTTGTAGAAGAGGAATGGAACAGAATGTTCCAATGTGCTCTTACATAAACGTGTGTTATATGAATCTGTGCATTCATATCCCCGGCACAGAAACTACCTGCGGATTCCTTGGACTCTGGAGTGCTGGCGCGATCACCTTCTGTTTTCTTAACAGAGGCACTCTGCCATGCAATTTAGGGAACTTCTAACTCACAAGTAACTCGAAGCCATTCCACATGAAAGTAAAACTTTCAAATATTACGGGAACATGTGAAGCAAGATAATTGCTACTCAGTAATGCATAAAATAACATCTATCACGGGCATAAATTCTAGACTAACACCTGAAGCAAATTTTTGCCCTCTAATTTATTAGTACAGTTTGCACATTACACTATGGTTAAATAGCATTAAGAAAATTGCTATCCTCTAAAACATAAAAATAGATTTAATTTACACCTGTGTTACATGCCTATATGTTTGCTTCTATTTAGTATGGTTGGGAACACAGCACTATACAATTATCCTGTACTGTCATTTCTATAAACCCAAATTGCATTTAAAAAGTTAACTTTTCTCTAAAATTAATTAAATGTTTATAAAAAGGAGAAAAAGTTCAGTCCTGTTTGCTATATGTTTTGATTTCATTTGGTATGTAAGGAGCAGTTATTTCTCTTAAAATAAGGAGCAAGAAAAGCTGTGAAATTGATAGATGCACAGAAAATGTATATACACATATAAATGGCTACATATTACAAATATATTTGTCTATATATGTGTGTGTGAGCCTATATACTATATAATTTAGTTAAAAGCCTTCTTATACATTTGAAACAAAATAAAAAAATAATTCTTAATTTCTGTTTTCATTTTATTCTATTCAAAGAGACATTCAGCACACATTACTCCATTCATATTTCGTATTCATATATTTATACTTTCAAGAAATTAACACTATAAAATTGTAATTTGAATTTTTCTTTTAGGAATTCTCTTTTAGCTGATTTTATTGGTACATTTTATACATATGACAACACATTCAGAATTTTACATGTACATGGTATATCTTGGTTCTCATTTTTTCCCCAGTCCCCTGCTGAACCTATAGATCCTCACACCTTTAAACATCAGCTTAGCTTCCATTTTTTACCATCAGTTTTTCCTTTCCTTTCTTTTACTTTCTCCATTATTTACAAATGCGATCTGTTTGCTGATTTTTCCATTATAGGAACTAGCACTTAAAGGAGTTCAGAGTCCTCAAAATAATTTTATTGTTTGCACAGAAAATTAACCATTTCCAGTGAATAATTGTAAAACACATGAGTTAAAAGTGATTTTAATAATAAGGTAATTAGAAAATTGACCAATTTCATAAGTTAAAACAATAGTAAAATTATAGATTTTCTAGACTTTGTTTTTCCATATATATATGAGGAAGTAATTTGAATTGTTGAGTGAAATAAGATAGTTGGTAATATCCAACATTTTTCATTTTTCATATAAAGTTATAATGTACCAATAAAGATGTCAATTTTAAAAAGTTATATATTACATTTGCTCAACTGGGCTCTAGTCTTATATATTCAATTATTTACCATTCTTTCATCTTTACATTAAAAATGACAATTCCATCCCAAAATATTAAAAAACAAACATATTACATAACATTCTAAAATAAGTTAATCAAAAAGATATTGAAAGACACAAAAAAGTGTAAATAAATTTCATTTATAATAAGTATTAACCTGAAATTAAAAGAAGATTACTAGACAAAAGGTACAAATGGCCTAATTTACTGAATGGCACTTATTCATTTATTCACTGATTAAACAAATACAAATAACAATAATTTATGAGTGAAAAATTGTACCTGCTGAAGAAACCATACTGATTCATGTAAAACAGGTGTAGGTTAATGATTTCAAAAGTTAGCTATTAACTAAAATAATACGAATTAAGGTATTAAGATTTTATACTACATTTTGCTCAATCATTATTCTTAATTTAGACCAAATTGTTAACATTGAAAAACGGGAGAAACTTCTTAGACATAAAATGAGAGATCTTAGATATAACATGAAATGAAAAAGAGACAAAAATAAGCATAAGATACAAATTTAATGAGATCTGCTCAGAATTATAAATGTCTTCCATATAATAGATAAAAATCCTTGATGCATAATTTTCTTTACATTTGTCTTTCTGTTATGACATGTCATGAAAAAATATGGCTCTTATTTTTATGGCTTTAAAATTTTGTTTACTCATAATTTACAAAGCTCAGTTTGATTATGAAGAATCTTGGAACCAAATGTTCCACCCTTAAAAACTGCTGATAGGACTAAGCCGCAGAGAAAGTAGAGGGAGGTTTGGGAAATGAGGACCCCAGTCTGCCCTGCATTCCTATAGTATTTTAATACACATTCTTTTTGACCTCTGCAATTAGAGGAGGTCTTCAGGTGGTGGCATTAACTTTCAATCATTTATTAGTACAGTGAATTGCTGCTTGGATAACCTTGGCTATTGAAATTGCTGCAGATGAGTTTTAAATTCCTCCAAGAGCCAACATGTAGCAGACTTTCTGAGATATATACAGCCTTTGAGGTCTCCTACACAAGAGTAACACCATAAGTTTGAAAAATATTATTCCTTTTTTTTTTTTTTTTTAACCGAAGTGTACATGCAGTTTCTGGAGGACTTTGCATTTCAAGGGGAGAAAAAAAGAAAAGTCAAAAATGTAATCCTAAAGACTATGATAGACATGTCAGTCTTCAGTTTTATGAATGATGTGTACAACTGAAATGTTAAGACAGACTATGACAACTGATCTATTGGCATTAATTTAGACATGTTGCTGATTAGTTGTTGATACACGAAGAACAAAAGCATTAAATTTAACTAGACATAGTTTTAATAACCATGCTTTTTATTGTAACTGTGTGGAACTCTTTCTAATGACTTTGACATTCTTCCAAGTTTGTTTTTATAGGTATAATCCAGTTTAAAGAGAATATTGGGGATATGAGGGTGATCTGGCTCTCACAACTCTATCCTGATTGATCACCAGGGTTGATTCAGGTGATCTTGTAGGCCAGAGTGGTGTCCTCTTCTTCCCTCTACCTCATGTGTGTCTCTTTAGTTGGCTAAAGTGGACAACTGCCATTAATAAAGAAGACTATTTCTTTAGTTGAGGGTATAGCAGTATCCAAGCTTCCCTGATAAAATCTCTGAGCGAACTGTCAAGAGAATATCAGTAGACTTTGAAAAGCAAAAGGAAATAAACCTAGTTATCCAAAAGTGGCAAGTCTAACTCTTTGTTATTTTTACCTTTATCACTACTAATCAAAAGTTAAAACTGACTGAGACCATCTTCCCATTTCCTCTAACTATAAACCTGTGAAATGACATTCCAAGTCATCTAATGTCATATTACAGTTTCACATGTTGGTTTGCAGCTTCTGACCTGAAATCACGTTATTGTGCGATCTGGAGCCCAGTTGATATGATGCAACTTTAATTCAGAGGAAAGGAGAATTCCATCAAATACATTCTATAGTGTGTAAGCTACTCTTCCCCCATTTCTATAATAAAAGATCTGACGTCCAGAGTTAAACTAGAAAGGGATTATTTAGCTCACAGTGTGGAGAGGTTTGGGTCTATAATCGGCTGACTCCAAGGCAGGGTGGCACATCACAGAGGGGCACCAAAGAGGACCAAGAATTCATGGTGCACAACATAGTAGGCAAAGCAACAAGAGAACCTTGACAGGACTGTTCTGCCCCTCTTATCTCATCGAGACTGTGGGATTTCAGCGGTGCCGAACCATCCACTCACATGGTAGTTCAGTAATCCCACACTTTTTATCTGAGCATTACACACTGTAGATCCAGCTACTTCTGAAAAGAAAGTCCCATCTCAGCCACATGAGGCTTTGGGGGACACCCGAATATAAACCATAACATATATAAGAATTTTGCATTTAAAATGTTATGCATATATAAGTATATTAATTTTTTTCATTCTAAATAGAGACAAGCTAAATAACAATGATGGCTTAGTGTTGTGAATTCTCTATTGACAGACCCCTAGTGATGTCTTTTTCTGTATAAGTTCTGAATGGATTTTTAGGTACCATGAGCTGATTAAAATAAATTTGTTTTGGTTTTGTTTTGTTTTGTGAGAGATGGTAATTCAGTCTGGCCTTGAGCTCACTATGTAGCCCAAACTCCCAGGGATCCTCCTGCTTCGTCTTCCCAAGTGCTGGGATCACAGGTGTGCACCATTATTCCGAGCTAAATGGCAGATAGTATTTATGTTTCAATATTTTCCAAAAATGAAGAAATATGTAAGTGGAAGTGTGAACAGATTGTATGTGGTTTTGTTTCCTGACACCATTATTAATCTTGGTCAATTTTGCTTTACTTAAAGAAACAATGCTAAAGGCATATTATTTAATCTTTGTACAAGTGGAAAGAAAGAAAGAAGCAAGGGACTGAGACTGAAGTGATGATTAAAAAGTGGCAGTTCTGTAGATGATTTTTATCCTGTCTAAAGTTCTTATTTGGATAAAATAAAATAAAAATGAAAACTGAGGAAAAAGAGCTGTAAACTTTAATACCATGTTGTATTTTTCAGGTCAAAGAGTCATGTTAGAATTTTCTACTGTTAGTATTGAATTTATTTTATTTTACTATCTATTGATATTCAAAACATACATACTTAAAAGATCATTAGTTTATATTTTCAATATATAGTGCGTGTATTCATTCTTTTGATGCATACATCTATCACCTCTTGAATCTTTTCTTCCCCTTTTCTCTCCCTACCTTCTTTTCTCCTTCTGTCCTTAGACATTTACTTTTTATTTACATTGCAGCCATCAGAATGGTAGAAATCTTAACACAATGAAATTTTGAAAGGAAATATCCCCCCTTACACTTCACATCAAAAGTTTTTTTCAATGTGACTTACATGCCCAATAAAATCTGAAAAACTTTTGGGAACCCTTGAAATAAATATGATTAAGTATACATTAAATTCAACTCTAAAATAAAATACTTAGTCATTAATACAATTGTTTTGAAAAGGATATAAATCAAATTGTACCTTGTATCCATAACATGAAAAAAAAGTATATCACCGACATATTATTAAGAATGTACAAGTTACCATGAACAGATTCTCTTAAAATAATTTTAAATGATAAAACTAAATATGGTCTTGAAACCAATTGAAGTCTTAGTATATGTTTCTGATGTTAATTGGTTCATGGGAAAATGCATATCATTAAGTAAAATAATGCTTAATGTGAAACAAAAATGTTTTAACTATTTGATGCTCAGTGAACAATGAAAGTAAAAAACTACATCACTTTGTCCATAAAAGAGGAAAAGCAAGTGTAGTTATTGGTTAAGGGCTTTTTTTTTTTTTTCACCAACTTATTCTGACTCATTTGTCCTTGGTGTCCATAAGCCATGTTGACCACAGAAATAAGTCAAACTTCATTCTGGCATGGTGAATGATTCATGGTTGTCGTCCTGAAATTTAATACCTGAAAGTGATTGCGTTGTCACAATAAACCATTTTCAGACCATCCCTCTCATTGAAGGCTGTGTACCAATTTTTATTTTACAACAAAACCATTTAAAGTTTGACTCAACTAATAACAGTTTTCTGCAATAGTGAGTAGAAGAAGAGCATCTTCAGTTTGTAGAGGGGGAACCATTATGATTTGAGCGAATGGCCTTATTTTAAAGCACACTCTACTCTAGATACCATGTAGCTATTATTATTTCAGTGACTGGAATGCAAATGGGTAAATCACTGAGTCACATTCTCTCCTCCTCTAGCAGCAGTCAAACAGAATATATCCTTACACACACAAAGACTTGGGGAAAATCACTGATCCCTTCCCCGCAGGAATTTAAGTCATTCAGCTGCATGCCCTCTGCCTAAATACTCCTAGAAAAGCAGGAGTGAGTATGACACAGTGAAAGGCAAAGTGAAGTTTAAAAGCACAAATTTCAAGACTTTTTGTAATAAGCTTACAGCAAATGTAATTCAGGAAATACATACTCTTTATTCTGCTGAGAAAAAGATTTTTTATAAATGATAAAACAGTCACTATCTTGCATTGAAGCTGCTATCTTCCCTTTCAATCAACAAGTGTTCTTCATTTTTTAAATCTAAAATGTCTCTTATTCTTTAAAAAAGCAGCCCTTGAATTAGCAAAGTTTGTAAAAAAAATAAGCAACTATCATAGCACTGTATTTGACAAAGAAAATAGGAAACTAAAGTGAAAATTGGGAAGAAAATATCTGGAATCAGAAGTCAGATGTAAAAACCATTTCCCCTCAGGAAGACTCAAGACATTGTCATCTACTGACACAGCAGAACTTCCCTGGGTAGAGAGTATCTCTCTTCTTTACCACCAGGTCTACTCAGACCTCTTACCCTCTGCTTCTTTCTCTATTTTTGTGAATGAAGCATCCCCACTAGTGTTTCAATGTTTCAAACTCTTACTATAGGGCATGGATTGCCATCTACTAGTTAATTCTCACAAACCCCTTTCATCAATACTGTAACTCTCTACCTTTCAACATGCTAAAAATCTGCATGCTGTTCACTCTAGCTACTCATTCTAATTCTCTCAAACTTTTTTCATGAGTACTTACACAAGTAGCTGTCTATACTGAATTCTTACATTTTCTCCATTGTGCAAACTTTTTATCTTACCACGACACAGCAAATCAGCCTTTCTGCTTTATTGTTCAAGTAAATTGCCTAGCTACTGTCTAACATCCAACATTGCAATGATTCTTCCTCTGCGCTCAATTTATGTGGCTTAAGGATACCACTGAATAAAGCTCTGTCTTGATATCCCACTCTTTAGCCTGTTTTTATGTCTTCCTATAACTGTCTCCTGCATTATCCTACCTATTTTTTTATTCCTAATTAAAATCTTGACTGTGTTATGCCGAAAGATTTAGTCCTTAGGTTTAATATTGCCTATATTTACTCCTTACTTAATTAAAGAAAAAATAATTTCAGATAGAAATAATTTCATGTGTAAAATTTCATTAAATGTGTGTTACCTGTCCTCACTGAATGCCACATTTATATATTCTTCAGTCAAGTTTTTAACCATACTCTGCATGGTTGAGAAGAATTCCCATAGCAAAGTAATTTCTATAAAAACCTCACCATTTTTGGGAGATACATATGGAGAATCTTTCATTTTATAAGTAAACAGTATTTCCCTTAGTTAAACCCCACTGTAAAAAAGTAGCACACATTTTACTTTTTCTCTCTTGGGTCCTAAACTAATCAACCCTAACTACATCTGCCAAAATAGACCCCAACCGGAGCTACATTTTGGCTCCTCTTATGTTTGTCTTGAAATGAGCTGCTATTAACCAACATTCAGGGCTAAGTGTAATAATGCATGCTTATATTTCTTTTTTTTAAGGTTTTTTTGAGACAGGATCTCACTTTGTAGTTCAGGCTGGCCCTGAGCTAAGCCGTAAACTCATCACAGCAATCCTCCTGCCTCTGCCTCCTGAGTTCTGGGATTACAGGCGTGAGCCACCACACTGGCACTGTGGTATGTGGTACTGGTTGCTGCTGGGCGTGAGTCTCCACACCCAGTATAGTTATGTGGTTACCAGGGATCGAACCCGGGTCCTTGAGCTTGCAAAACAGGCACCGGAACCACTGAGCTAAATCCCTAGCCCCGCATGCCTATATTTTTAATTGTCTGGGTGGCTGAAGCAGGAAGATGGCAAGTTCAAGCTAGCCTTGGGACATTGGTGACATAAGAAGGGGCTTTCTCAAAGTTAAAAGTACAATACAAATTTAAAAGTTAAAAGTGTTATTTAGTGTAACAGCCTTGAGTGTGATCCTGAGTACATTAAATAAATAAATAAATAAATAATCTACCTTTTCATTAGCCACTGAAACATGTTCCCTTGCTTGAATATTTTATATATAAAAGTTATAGGAAGATTTAATGTAAAAGCCTAAGCTATATTTTCTTCATTGTCAGGTCAAAGCTATCTATGGTAAGAAGTTCAAATGTATTCATAATAAACTATAAGTTCATTTGTTTAGGAACTAAGTTAGTCTAGTTCAAGATATCATATCTGTGGTCATTTCTCAACTTTCTCCTCGTATTCACAAAACTAAAACTAGCTAAACTCACCTGTCACATTTTCCTTCTTTCCGTTCTTTTCCTAATCTTATTTGCTATATCTTTAATCTCTTCAGTTTGATTGGGTTAAATAACCAGTTGCCTTTAACACCTCCATAAACTCTGTCTCTCCAGTGTACTTTTGCTGGCTATGCAACATAGATTGTACATAGCTTTCTCTACATGCATTATTGTCATGATTAAAAAAAAAAACACAACGGTTTCTGAATTATCAACTGTCAAACACACACACACACACACACACACACACACACAATGTATGCTATTGTTCTGACTGGTAAAGACTGAACTTGAGAAGAAGGATCTAATTTCAATAATGCCTGGATGGGCAGCTGCACAAAATTGCTTGACCATGAAAAATGATTCTTAACTGAACTGTTAACTTTCTTTATGTGTCCATGTGTATTCCAATAATTTTTTTATCTATTGTGACGTAAATATTTAGGCTCAAATTGCATTCTTCTGTTAGTAAAATATGTAATCTCAGTTGTATTGCTTTTAGTCTTTATTGTCAATATTTATAAAAGGAAAAGAGAAAAAGGAAAATTGAGAGTTTATTAGAATTCACTCTATCATGCTCAAGTGTTTCCATTGGCATAATGGTTTTCTGCAAAATATGGGCATGAACAAATTTGTATAATTATAATCTCTCCATTAAAAATGTCTATTTGACAGGTTGCAAATTTGACATAAAATATGGTATGAGAAAATGTTCTCAGTTATACAAATTTCAGTTTTAATTTACACAACACAAAAGCTATTAGTGACTTATCATTGTATGTATTAATTAATATCCAATCACCTTGGTTTCAATAATTTTAAAATAAAATTAAGAAAAGATACTGATTTTGTTCTTATAACTATAAGAGAAAGGAATGCATAGCAAGACAACATAAATATCATATTATAGCTACATATTGCAAATTATTCAGAAGGAACATTCAATAAAATGAGGGCTTAATAAAGTATAAGATTTTGTTTTTTTCTATATAGAGTTAATCTTAGTTCTCATCTTCCTTTATCAAAATATAAACACTTCAGTTCTTTAATATGTATGTTTATTTATTGTACTTCTACAGTTAACACATTAGTAATTCATACTTAAATGATAAAATGTGTCATCTATACCTTTCTTTCCAAGTGACTGTGGCACATGAACTTGGACAGGTGGTTGTAAAATAACCAGACTTTATTGGCAGCTGCGATGTACTGAAGGTAGCAAGGATATGTGAAGAAGTTGTAACTGGTAAGCGCAGGTCATCATTTAGCCTAGGAAATATATTCTGTTCCAGCTGAAGCCAAAGGCTGAGTAATAACTTTGACTCTACCTGAAATGGGCACTAGAGGGAATTTACATGGAAATAGGCGGGGATCACGTGTACCTAAAATCCTATTTGGTGCGTAGCAGATTTATATGTATCATTTGTTTAACAATGAATGGGCAAATAATATGTTAAAGCAATGGTAAATACAGTAACATCTCCACAACGTATAGAAATAGGAAGAGTAGGAAGAGAGAGCAGCAATCTGCAGTACAAGTGAGGACAATAATATCTATGATTTTGTGTGTATTTTCTTCTTCCCTGAGAAAATCATTCTGTGCAAAAATTCCCACACTTATTTTCACTATTTTTGATCAGTTTTACATATTTTTCATCTATTTAAAGTAAAATATTTTAGGTTTATTTTTAATCTTGTACTTTCTTTCAGAAATTGTAGATATTACTTTTGAACACATGAAAAATACATGGAACAGATTTAAGAAATCTCAGAAAAGAATAATAGACTAATTTAATTATTTGAGTATCTTTCTGTATAATATGCCCATGATACAATATGATCCATATCTAATTTTTCTATTAAACTTTTTTTTTTTTTTTTTTTTTAGGTTTTTGGAGACAGGGTCTCGCTTTGTGGTTCAGGCTGGCCCTGAGCTCAGCCTCAAACTCACATCACAATCCTCCTGCCTCTGCCTCCCGAGTGCCGGGATTATAGGCGTGAGCCACCACGCCCGGCACTGTGGTATGTGGTACTGGTTGCTGCTGGGTGTGGGTCTCTACACCCAGTATTGTTATGTGGTTACCGGGGAATCGAACCCGGGTCCTTGCGCTTGCGAGACAGGCGCCGGAACCACTGAGCTAACTCCCCGGCCCATCTATTAAACTTTTAATATATACATTTTCTGGATCACTACCCCAATTGACTTCTGAGTTTATATAAATAGTAAAGTATGGACATCTTTTTAGATTAAAACAAATTCCTCACTTTGTATACTAGATTTTAATGACCCCTGCTAGAAATTATGTAAAATTACTAATTTTTGCTGAATTTTCATGAAGATACAACATACTTGATTGGATTAGGCAATGTTTTAAATATGAAGACTTTAGATAAATTAAAAATGTGCAATCCAAATTATGTACAAAGTCAAAACTCAAATAGATTTTTATTTGTTACTAACATTCTTTTTATCTAGTCAAAAACATGTGCATTATTGTTTTTGGCTTACTGGAATCTCTAGAACACAGAACTTTTGACATTCCTTCCAAATTTATTTTTATTTAATGTTTCTTCTAACTTTGAGAGATTAATGAGTGATAATTAAAAATCAATAACATAATTTTTCAGAGATTATTAGACCTAACAAAATCAAGAGTGTTTATTAAAAATGTAAACAAAGAAAAATGATCCACAATTCAAGATTATAGGATTCTGTCAGAATGTGTATTTATTTAACATTTGTAGACAGAAATAAATCACTAAATATAATAAGATCATATTACATGGGATTGATTCATACCATGATCCACTAAATAAAATAAGGAAGTTATTTGGAATATGGAATCTTTTCTTAATTTTAGAACAGGGGATGTTTTTCTCTTTCTAATATCCTCTGCAACATTTTCTCATGTGGTAGGGACAAAATACCTAAAGTTCAAAGTTAATTTAGTTCAAAGTTAAAGGAGGCAAACTTTATTTCTGCTCACAATCCTTGAGCTTTCAGCACATAGTCAGTGGCCTCTAGGGCAGGATGGTGTGTCAAAGGCCTTTGCAGAGGAGAAATGTTTGCAGTAAAAGGTAAGAAAACAGTGAACACACAGCAGCTTCTTTCTGTCCCTTTATGTTACCTCCACATCACATGTCTTCTATAGAATTCTAATCCTCATTAATTGGCACTCTTAATTGCAGCATTACTCGCTCAAAACCAGCATATATCATTTATCTCAGTATGCCACAACTTAATCTAGTGACTTTCAAAACTCCCTGCCTTAAAGAGTAGGAGGCTTTGGGGGACATTTATATAACTGCAATAGCATTCTTGTTCTGGGCTATGAAATACTCATACATATCTTTTTTATGGAAAAGGCATTTAGTTCATCTCTAAGAGTTTCCAAATTAGTAACAGTTTCAATATCGCTGAGAAGTCCAAGTCTAATCTCTCTTGGAGATTTAAGGCAAACTTTTAGCTGTGAGACACTGTACAAATGAAAATAAAGTGAAATACTTCCAACAGATGATGGCATAGCACAAACTTTACCATTCCAAAAGGTACAAGTAGGAGAATAGAAAAGAATGGGACCAAAGTAAGTCTTAACTCCAACAGCCCACACATTAAGTTGTAGTCGCCGTGTAGTTCACATTTGGCATCCAAGGCAGTATGTGGCAAGATATGATCTCCAAAGGCTTTGGGTTTCTCCAATCCTTGGAATTTTGTATGTTATCTGAACTCACGGCCTCTCTCTTAGATCACATTTGTCCACTACTTGCAGTGCCCCTGAGCAACATGTTCCTGGATTCCCCAGGCTTCTGAGAATTCTACTGTCCCTTCAGCTTCATACTCATGGCTTTACAAGCTGCCTCTTGGGGACACACTGTCTGGCCTCCCAGAGGATATTTCAGAAGTGTTAATCGACATATTACTCAACTCTTAGAGTTCTCCCTTAGCCTTTTAAACTCTATATTCACCACACTTGTTTAAATCAATTTATTGTCTTACCAGTGTAGTGAATTTGTATCATTAATCACTAAAACATTTAAATTATGTTTTTACATTTGTGGAATGCTCAGACTATAAATATTTAAAACTTGCACTCATTAAGATTAGTGAATGAAAAGTTCATTAGGTTCTGACAAATGCTTGAAGTCCTGAATTTATTACAATGTCACACTGAGCAGTCTCCTGCTCTAGAAAAATCCCTGTACTTTGCCTGCTCATCTACTTCCCTCTGCATCAGGTGAATCCACGGTCTGTTTACTCACTTAATGGTGTCTTGTTTTCCAGAAATGAGTACAATTTAAATTATATGTATCTATAGGTAAACACACAATTTTTTAAAACTCTGGCTCCTTTTATTCAGACACATGCAATTCAGTTCCAGCCATATTGTATCATGCATGATGTGATAGCTTGTCCTGTTTAATGGCTAAACAATCTTGCATCATGCAAGTCTACTATACATGGCTTATTCAATCAGATGCCAATTGACTATCTTGGTTGCTATGGAGTTTTAATATTTATGAGTAACCTTCCATAAACATCAGTATGTGGGTTTGTGTGTGCGTGTGCACATAAACCCAAATATTCAACCCAGTTTAGTAAATACAAAAAAGCGAATTGCTGGTTTGTATGACAAGACTATTTACTTTTGCAGGAAACTGCCCATGCTTCACTATGACTGTACATTTTGAATTTGCTCCTTATGATTCCTGTGTCTTGTTAGAATTTGTATTGTCATCCTTTGTCTTTAGGGCTTTAATGGATATGTAGTGATATTTTACACAGTTCTTATGTATGCTTTAAAGCTAATAATGTTAAGTATTATTTAGTACATTTCTTTGGTAATGTGTTTGCTGAGAATTATTGCTCATTTTTTTCAAATTTATTGTCTTATTGAATTTAAAATGGTTTATGTTTTTTGGATATAAATTTTCAAGTATTTAATATCAGTCTGTAGTCCCACTTTCCTCACACTCTTAGGAGCCTTTTGCAGTGCAGGTTTTAAATTTTAATAATGTCAAACATCCAATTTTTAATTGATGGACCATGCTGCTGGATATATAGTTAAATAGTTTATTATCAAATTAAAGGTCATACACCCACCGACTTGAGTTAACACAACAAATTTTTCATTTTTATGTTTTATATTTAGGTTTAGCAGCCATTTAAGTTAGTTTTTGTGACAGTGTAATATTGATGTCATCTCATTTTTTAAAAACAACTTTGCTTTTTAATTTACTTACATTTAATAGTTTAGCAAAGGTAGTAAGTAGGTCCATATGTGCTATTTTGGTCCTTTTATATTTTATTAATTTATGTCTCTATTTTTATTAACTTAATTTTATATCAAAACTCTGTTTAAAATATTATAAATGTATAGTCTGTCCCCCTGAATTTTTTCCTTAATATTACGTGTTATATAGTAACTATTTCCTTTGTCATATGTGATTAAAATATATTTTCAGTACACATCAAATTCCATACTAGGATATTATTAATATTGTTCTACAAGACCTATAAATTTGCTTTGGAAATGTTGATATCTTACTGATTGATAAGTCTTTCAAACTATAAACACCAAATATGTTTCTATTTATTTTGATGTTCTTTGATATAGATTTGTATTTCTAACATTTTAAAAATATTTTTCTTCAGGCCTGGGATTTAGCTCAGTGGTTCCGGCGCCTGCCTTGCAAGCTCATGGACCTGAGTTCCATCCCCAGTAACCACATACAACAATACTGGGTTGGAAACTCACCATATACCACAGTGTCAGGCGTGGTGGCTCACGCCTGTAAATCCAGCACTCGGGAGGCAAAGGCAGTATTGCTGTGAGTTCGAGGTTAAGCTCAGGGCCAGCGCGAACTGCAAAGTGAGACTCTATCTCAAAAACAACAAAAACAAGACAAAACAAAACAAAAAATCAATAATTTTCTTCAATATTTGTATATATAATCCTAGAGATATACCTTTTTCATTTTGGCATATATTACTTAATGGTAAGTTATTTTACCTTAAATTTGAAATTGTAGTAATACAATTCAGACATATAGAGAAACACTGCTTTTGTTTTCCTTACAATGTATGATCCAAATTTACTTATAAATTCCATAACATTTAAAAATGAATTATTACAATTTTCAGTAGATAGTAATATCATAAGGCACAGAAGCATTTTCTTTCCTTTTAATTAGATATTTTTCTTTTCCTCTTAATTAGTTATTTCGTGGCTTTCATTTCGAACAAAAAATTAAAGAGTTCTATTGAAAAAATACCTGCTTTCCTTGATTGTAATGTAAAAAGAAATATATTCTTTCAAACATTTTGAAAGGAGTGGTAGGGGTAAATAAATAGAAGAATGAAAAAATCTCATGGTGAAAAAGAGAAAACAAAATTTACGTAAATAGGTTTATATAGGATATGAGGGCTGTATGGGGGGCAGGGGAATGGGAAAAAATGAGAATCAAAATGTGTCATGTACTGGTACATACCTTCAATATTGAATGTGATCATATGTGTATATAAAATGTAGCAATAAAATCAATTTTAAAAGAATTGCATTCTGTTCCACTGAGATAACGATTTCCTTTCCTGATCATTGGATACAGTAAATAACAATGATTGATAATCAGAATCTTACTGATCAATTTAATGAAGCTGATGATTAAGTACGCTTACTATATATATTGTTGGTTTCAATAATTTTGTGTTATATCTGCTTATTAAAATTATAGTTTTTTCTAGGATATTCTGTTTTATCTTGGTATTAGAGAAATATTGATCTCATAAATTTATACATAAAATATTCCTTCTCAATTTTCTGAAATATACCATGGAAAACACGTTCCCAGCTGGGTATATTCATGAAAGAATGAAAAGCATCAGGCCACAATGATGTCTTCATGTTTCTATGTTTATAGCAGCACAGATTATACTAGATGAATATTGGAAGTAGACTAAAAACTCAGCTGGTGAGTGAATAATGAACATATTGAATTTCTTTTTGTAATAAATGGAGTACTATCCAGTCATAAATAAAGATAAACTTGAGACCCTTGTAGCTAAATGGATGCAGCATGAGGCCTACACATAAGTAAAATAAATAGGACACACATGTAAATATTGCCTATTTCTCTAGTGTGAGAAACTGAAAGTATAAATGAGATCCAAAATGTATACAATAAGTATTGAAAAATAGGCAGAAAATGTTCAAAGGGGAAAGGTACTAAGCTTGTGGGTAGGGAGAAGGAAAGAAGTGAAAGAAAAAAAATGAAAAAAAAAACAGTGAAAAAGAAAAAGAAAAAAAAAAACAAAAATTGTATGCATATGGGGATAGAGGTGTTAAAAGAAAGGCAGGGAATAAGAAAAGTGAGAATGGGGCCAGGAATTAGCTCAGTGGTTCCGGCGCCTGTCTTGCAAGCGCAAGGGCCCGGGTTCGATTCCCCGGTAACCACATAACAATACTGGGTGTGGAGACCCACACCCAGCAGCAACCAGTACCACATACCACAGTGCCGGGCATGGTGGCTCACGCCTGTAATCCCAGCACTCAGGAGGCAGAGGCAGGAGGATTGTGATGTGAGTTTGAGGTTGAGCTCAGGGCCAGCCTGAACCACAAAGGGAGACCCTATCTCAAAAAAACCTAAAAAAAAAAAAAAAAGTGAGAATGAAGGAATGTCATGTATATATACAAATTTCCAATGTTGAAAGAAATCATAATGTGTGCTTAAAACATACCAATAAACTGAACAAAGAAAAATAAAATAAAACAATATGAAGGTAAATATGAGTATAATTTCTTTCTTCTAGTTTTGGAAGAATTCATCTCAATTTTTTACTCTTCATGCTTTCATGTTGAGAAGATTACTGCTTGATTTCTCTTCAATTTATATGTATACATATCACTTAATTTCATCAAAATGTAAGAATATATTTGTATAATTTCTGACCAATATTGGTGTTTAGAGTATTTCATATTAGGAATTTTCTAATGTTTTTCTTGTGTCTGTTACTGTATTTTTCTAAAGCCAGAAATTATTTCTACTGTATTAGAAATGAAATCAAAGGATATACTGTGAGAGTCCATACTAATCTATATAAGATATGTGCTATTTATGATTTGCTTTCGTTCAAATTATGAATACCTGAGAATTCTTCCAGAGTTTGAAAGTCTTATAGGTCAGTACAAATTAATGCCTTCTGATGCTTTCCAATATCAGGAATCTAATTTCTCAATGTTCTGAATTTTAAAAATAATAATAACAGAATTTTTGTAAACAATGTGACAAGTGTTAAGTGTTTAAAATGTATCCCTTTCTCCAGACTGACAGCTTTGAAAGGAAAATCTTACCTACATAAGTGAAATTTTGAGTGACTATTTTATTTTAAAAATGCAGGTGACATTTTGACATGAAAAAATCAATTAAATATATTTACTTTTTAAAGAAGTTCTTAATAAAATGAATATATACTATTATGAAAGATAGTTACATACTTACTGTGGAAAAACATTGATTTATCTTCATATATCCTACTTGAAGATATATTTTGACTGAAGAAATTTTTTTCTCTCTGCTCTTGACCTATTTCATTTTTTTTTTTTTTCCTGCCATCTGAACAATCTTGTTCAGCCAGGGATTTAACTCAAGTGGAAGCACAAGGGCCTGAGTTGGATCCCCAATACCACAAACATGCACAGAAAATACATAAATAAATAATAAACAAAAATAAATAAACATAAATACATAATAAACAATCAACATAAATAAAATTTATCAAACACAAATTCAATATAAGTAATCTTTTAAAATTTTTGTTTTCTATAATTCCCTAGAAAGGAAAGCAATGTGTCCTACAATGATTATGAATTTAAGAAATTTAGACAAGTAGTCTGTATTATTTTACATTCCCTCTCACGATGTAAATGACTTTTAGCCATCTGCCTTTTCTACTTCCAAGAAACAAAGTAATGAGCTGGTGGTATACAGTAATATAAATGAAGAAGCATGGACTTACCATGGGCAAGTCTCTGAGCTCAATGTCCCACATCAAAGTTTTAGGTATTCCATTAACTGTATTGATGTGTTTTAATCTGAATTTGGTTCAACAATTCTGCACAGTTTTGGGATATAGTGAGATAATTCAGTGTGTACACACATAGCTAACACATTGTGATTCAGTCACACAATGAAATAGTACTCGAGAATTTAAAAAGAGTAAGTAATACAAACAAAAAGGTTAAATGCCAAAAGAAATATTCTGAGTGCTTCAGTAGTTCTTTAAATACTTCAGTGTATAATGCTTTCTAGAACATTCTAGATAAATTTTTCTATATGATAAAAGCAGATAAAGATATATATGTTCAGAAAGTGAGAGACAGAGTAGATAACAACAGGCATGAGGTACAGGAAAGCTTTCTGGACTGATGAGTAAATAATACCTGTATGTTCACAAGGTATCAAACTGCATACAATGCCTTTCACTTTGATTATATTTCTTGTTTATGTTTAAACTGCATTTCTAATTGCATTTGCCATTAAAATTGGAATATAAGAAAACTGAAATTGCTCTGCATACTGACTTGCTAGGCATTGGGACAAACACATTATTGTCTTTCTGGGGAATATATAGTGGAATATTGTATGAATTTTTCATTATCCTAAAGTGCAATTCTATTGAACATGCTTATAAAATAATTATGTATGTTCTGCAGGAATTATTTGTTCAAATATTTCACCTTTTTGAATTTTTATGATTTATGGAGGTAGCTGTATTTAAATAAAAGTCATTTTGTGTATAGTATTTTTCTGTCCTGTAAAAAATTTGAACTCATAAGATATTTTTTATTTTTATTAGACTCATATAACTTTATTTCACATAAATGAAAACAGAAGATTTATTATCAATAAAATAAAATATTACATGGAATGCTTTGGCAAAAATCAAGATATATCATGAACAGGTACAGATTTCCAATGTGGAATGTGATTACCATGTAGTCCTAAAATGTACCAGTAGAATGAGTTGCTATTTAAAAAAATAACTTGCAGATTAAAATTTTAATTTTGATAAAATGTTGGTTTGTGAAAGTTATTTAAATTAATTTCAAATTGAATGACATTTTATTAAAATTATTCATTCTAAAAGATCATGTGAACAATGAATAATAATACATATCATATTGTAAGCTATGTGAATGAAAAATTACATATGATAGAATAATAAGAATGTATAATTCAAAATTCTTAAGCCAAATTTTCAACAGTATCTTAAAGTATATCCTTATTAATATATACTTATCTTAAAATTTTATATACATGCATGATTTTTCTGTGATTGTTTCATTGTGACATCTGACTTATGATGAATAGGATATTTCTACTTGAAGTGGATTCACATTTAATTTTAATTTTGAATAATAAAATTAAAATAGAGATAGAAATTGTTACAGTCTAATATGACAAAATAAGACAATATACATATGTTATAAATCTTGTTTAAAAGAGTAACAAGATGTAAAACAGAAAGTGGACAAATTATACTTGGAGCATTTTTTATTCTTATTAATGCCTTTTACTTAACAATAGTTTACATTCTAAGATGACATGAATATAAAATAATTGAAATATCATATTAACCCACTATTTTCTACAGTGTTTTGGAGTCATTTATCATCTTTTTAATTTAAATTTTAAAACAAATTGTTTAACAAAGTGATGCATAATCTCTAACTCAGAACAAAAATCCTTTCTTAAGTATAGTTTGTAAATACTAATCAAAATTTTTGAAATATTTTAATGTGATAAAAATTCCCTCATGAAGCAATTTATTTCAGAAGGAACAAAACAAATTAAATATCAAACTATATTTGCATGAGAGGAACTCCATGTTATAGCTTATTCTGTTACATTTCTGAACATGCTATGTTCATGTTATCTTATTATAGTAGAATATCATGTAAACAGAATAGTTTCAATTCTGTATTTAAACAATAAATTTGCAGCACTTCTAAATGGCTATATTAAAAAAAAGATAACTGAAAACTATATAATTAAATATAAATGGAAATAATTGTTATATTACAAATCCACATTATGCACAGCCCTTGATAAAACATAATATCATTTATATTCTTCAGAATACAAGCTCCAAGTAACATGGGATAGTATTTAGACACCTGCTAAACTATTTTTCTACTTAGGCTTATTAGATTATTTTAAATAAAATTTATTTATTTCTGAATTATTTTTCATAGTACATTTTATTATGCTAGCAATCCATGTATTAATACCTAAATAAAAACAATACAATACAAGTTTAGATATATTGAGTTATTTAACATAAATAATGAATTTCTCTTCAAATATGTTTTAATGACATTGGGAAATACTGAACTGTTGAAAGTTTGCTAGCTTCACTTCTGTAAACAGTTGACAATTCTAAGTTTAGCAAGCTATAGAAAAACAAGTGAATATACACATACAGCCCACTCTTGCAAACTTGGGTGATTCCAGAAATCAACAGAGGACTCTGACATTATTATTTTACATTTCTAGAATAATAGAGGTGCTTAATATTGGAGTCACTTTTTCATGTTATTTGGCAGTATTAGTATAATTGTATTGACATGACTGGAAATTCTGATATTTATTGTAATGGAAAATGTTTCACTGAAAATGATATCCCAAATTAACATTAGCTCTGTAAATCTAGTAATTATATATATATATATATATATATATATATATATATATATATATGGTTAGATTTGATCAAATGGTTAGATTATATATGGTTAGATTTGATCAAATACATGTGGTAATAAAATTTTTATCTGAATTTTAAAGGAAACAATTTTTACTGTATTAAAAAACTTCATTGGCTAGAATACTACTCTAAAACCTCCACATAAATGATATAGCACATAATCATTTACAAGTACCTTAAATCATATCAGCAAGTTTCTTTTGGAACTAATTCCTGTCAAAGATGAATATTTTCTGAAAAAAATAATAATGACATAGTCTAGCTTCACATACAATTTTTATGTCAATGATTCCTTAGTATATTTACCTAATGTCAAAATACTTTCAAAAGTGTCTGAAACTGCATGAAATTTAATGACCATAATTTTCTGTCTGCACTTTTAACAGTTATAGTCTTTAGAACTTTTAAGTATATTCACAGTTGTGTTCCTGGTACAACTGAATATGTTGATTTGATTGAATGTCCAGAGGAACCAATTAAAGGTAGGATATTAATATTAAAAGGAGTGATTTATAAATGATGAAATTATTTATTCCCTAATTTTTCAGACTGAAGGGTAGACTGCTTTCTCTCTAGAGCAAAAAGCTTTTTAAATTTTTATTTATTGAAGCATGATTTTCTTGAAATAGAAGAATAATTCTATATGTAATCATCCACGTTGGAAGTAGGAGAAAATGAACTCGCTGTAAAACCTATCCATTTCAGAAGCATACAGAGAAGGTTGTTGATGAAAATCCAATCAAAGATTGCTATGAAGTAAGTCCAAGCTCTACTTTAGGAAATAAAATTTCCTGATTATGTAGTAGGAACTACATTTTGTAGGATAAATTATATATATCAGAGTATTCTGTTGAAGTGCTCCGTTCTATTTGAAAGGTCTAATATCCATTAGTCTTTCAAATTAGGTTCTATAACAGTGAGTAACACCGATATAATGTGATACATTTATGTAGGTTTAGGAAAACTTTTAATTCTCATATATAGATAGATAGATATAGATGTAGAAATTAGGCTTCATATATATATTGTTATAAATATATAAATTTTAGATTTCATATATATTTGTATATATATTATTAAACATATATATTGTCTTGTATGCATTCATTTTCATATTCTTATATATGTATGTTCTTAATTGAAGATAATTTCACAAAGAAAAATAAAGTAAGAAAAATGAATTAAGTCAAACAAAAGTAAAAGTATGTGTATGAGCTACTTAAATGATTTCACAATGGGTCCATGATTCCCTGGATCAATGTTTGTAATCTCAACTCTGCATTAATACTCTCTGGACATTTATTATGTAGTTGAGTTCATTCCTGATCATACTGTACATTTAAAGAATCATCAAGGATTATATTTCATTATTGCAGTCCAAGACTAGAGTGCCAATGTAAGACATAGAAAGCTGCTATAAAAAGTGAAAATTTTAATTCATTGCAAGAAAAGGAAATGTGAAAAACTGGAAAACATTTTCAGGCAAGCTTAATATGGCATTAATCTCAGGTAGGATGAATTTAACATTTTACAAAATGTTATTGTACAAAAATTGCAGAATGAAGTGGATAGCTATATTGAATATATGCTGCTAAACAAACTAATATGAAATGATGGTCAGTGAATAATTAAAGTGGGTATTATACAATCTAAGATAATAATTAATTTTGAATAATGATACAAATAATGAGGCAACAGTGGGATAACTTTTAAAGCCCTGAAAATATCCAATCCAAAGAATTTGGAAAAGAGGACAAAGAAATATGTTAGAATAATTATAAACAAGTCAAATTTTATTCAAACATATAAATTATGATATGATTGAATAACATCAACTAAAAATTTTAGAGAAGTTCAGCGCAGATGATTTTGTAGTTCCTGCCTATAAATAACAGCTAGTTAGGAGGCTGACAAAGGAAGACCACAGATTCAGGGCCAACATTGGCAACCTACTAAGACTCTGTCTAAAGAAAATATATATTTTTTAAAAAGTCACCAAAATTTAAAGAAAAATGTGGCACAGATAACAGTAAAAAATCTTGCTGATATCAGAAAAAGTACACTTCAAAATATAGATTATAATCAAGAAAAATAATTTTTGTAAATTGAAATCATTTACTAGGGAAAGATTAATCCATGATGCATATCTGACAAATGACAGGACTTGGAAAAAAGTGTAAAGCAAACTGACAAAAAAAGTTAGCAAATTCATTCCTTTAAAATTAATGACAAGTAAATAGTACAGAAATCTGGGTTTACTGTGAATTGTATTCCTTTTATATTAAACAGGAAGAAAGAAATGAAACACATAATTTAAACTTCCATCCCATGTACTGTAATTGAATAAAAGAGAATACAATTATTTCAAAGGGAGCTGCAAACTTAGAAATTTTGAAGATGATGGAGATAACAACTCATTACCAAAAAGTAAAAGCAGTTAAATCAATTTAAAAGTGGAAAAATTAGTTCCTCATAAATACTATAAACTATTAAATTCTAGCCATATTAATTAGGTGAGAAGTTACAAAAACTAACATCAATTTTAAAATCATCATTATCACTAAACATATCAGATCTTTTTTTAAAAAGATACTGGGCAGAGAATATATCTCAGTAATGTCACTCCTGTGTAGCAAACGTAAAGTCCTGTGCGCAGTCCAAAGTATCAAAAAAGGATAATTTGGCACAGTCATAATATAAAATACATCATTGACATGAAAATCTGGGGAAGGAAAGGGAAATAAAAGGTAAGAGAAATAATTAATATGAGTTATGTATATGAACGTACTCCCATCAATAAATATAATCATATGATCCCATGTACTGGAAAGTGTACTAGTATAATATTTTAAAAAATATTTTAAGTAACACAAATCACTAGGAATTAAAATAAAACATTTTAATATATTCTCAATATTGAATGTGACAATGATGTGTATATTAATGTAGCAATAAAGATTTGAATTAAAAATCCATTTTTTATATTTGATTTTTATCAACAAACATTTTAAAAATAGTTAAATATATTTATAAATACACACCAGATAAATCAGAATGAATTCTACCAAATGTCAATGTAAACTGTACCAATTCCCATTTGAACTTAAGAAATTAATGAGAAAAAGCTTTACAAATTATTTTGAAGGTATTGCTTCTGTGAAATACAAAGAAGTGAAGCAGTTAAGAAAACAGATATGTGCGTATTAATATCCCACAAAAATAGGTGCAGTAATTACAAAATTATACATAAAATAATTGAGATAAAGCCAATTATATTTTCTTCTATGAAAGGCATAACTTGAAATTCAGCAGTAAGTTCATTTTATTAACAGACTTACCTAGAGAAAATACCTTATTCAGAAGAGCAAATTTTAATTATCTTCAATGAATATCTTTTTTAAATCTTTATTGGTACATTACATATATGCATCATGATTGCACTCCATAATGGGGAACTGTACCAGTATAAGACACAACGTAATTCTCATTTTTTCCCATAGCCCTACCCACCCTATCATCCCCCCATATACATAAAATGTTTCCTTACTTTTTTGTTATAATCTCATTATTTTTCCCACTTCACCCTATTTTACTTTGAACATTTTCTATTTCACAGTATATAACATACAATTCTAAGAATCATTTACATCTTTATTTTCTCATACCAGAGAAAAGATGCGATATGTACCTATCTGTGACTTATTTATTTCATTTATGAGAATATCCTCAAGGTATGTCCATGTAAGTATAAATGACTCAAACTTATCGTTTTTTTATGACAGAGTAATACTCCATTCTGTAGAAGAACCAGAGCTTTTTTATCCAGTCTCCAGTTGATGGACACTTGGATTGTTTCCAAGATGTAGCAATCACAAATTGGGCTGCTATAAACATGGGTGCACATATGTCACTTTGATATGAGTGTTTTCATTCTTTTGTGTATATAACTAGTAGGGCGATGGCCAGGTCAAATAGGACCTCCAATCCTAGCTTTTTGAGGAATCTCCAAACTGATGAATATCTTGATAATATTTAGAAAAATAGGAATGGAAGAACATAGGTTTAAATTCATTAGATACATCTACAAAACTTTTAAATTAATACACTAAACTGAAAGAATAGAATGTTTTCCTGTAATGACAGAAGACAAATAAAAACATTCATTCCAATTATCATAGAAAATTTCTTATGGAAAGCAAGTTATATAGATACATAAATATTGAAAGGAGTGATACAAAATATTTCTTATGAACAACTTGATTGCATACAAATAATCAAAAGTATGCAACTAAAAATTAAGTCCAAGTTTTACATTGCTCAAGACAGGTCATTGTTGGAGAAAAGAGCAAAAAGGATTTCAATAAGATAAAATGCAGTCGAGAAAAATTGTATGAATAGGAAACTAAAAATCAACAAATATTCAAACTTAAATGACAGTAAACAATTGAGTATGGTTGGAATTAAAATAACTTCAATCCCTACCTAAGTATCTTTGTGAGTTGTGAAAAATAATAAAATAAATCATAAAGGGCAAGTATATAGCTAAATTGTATATATTACCTAGAGGCTGCCTTTAACTTGGTTGGGTTACTCAAAAGATTGGAGTGGAGTTGTTGGCTAGGTCTAGAGTCTTCCCAATTGTAAGAGGAAAGTTAATGTTCTGTGTTCAGTTCATCATTTAGTGACATAGGATCTTCATTAGCTGTTGGTCTGAAAATATCCTCCTTCCTGCCTGGTTTTCTTCAATAGATTACTCAAAACACAGGAGGGTTCTTAAATCCGAGCCCAGGGTAGGTTGGAGGGGAAAGTGAATGAAAGAAAGAGAATATGCAATTCACATTTTTCCAAAATTGAAGGTGATATGCAATCACTTCTGCAGTATTCCCTTCCTTGGAAATAAAACACATATACGTACTGACAGAGTGTGAATAGAAGAGGCAGAAGATTATCAGGAGCCATGTTGTCAGTAAATAATTCTGTGAAATAATCATGAATGGACTCACGTTGTAGATTAAAATATGCTCAGTAGAAATCTGTTATTTGTTTAACAAGTATATTGTCAAGGGCTTTAGAAATGTCTTTTTTAAAAAAAGTTGTAATCTGTAATGATACATTACATATACACATCGTAATTGCATTCAATAATGAGAATTTGTACCAGTATATGACACAACTTAATTCTCATTTTTTCCCATAGCCCTACCCACCCTACCACCCCCACCCCCTATATACATAAACTTTGTTTCTTTTCTTTTTTGTTATAATATCATTATTTTTCCCCCTTCACCCCATTTCGCTTTGGGTATTTTCTATTTCACAATATATAACATACATTCTAGAACTCATTTACATCTTTATTTTCTCATACCAGAGAAAAGATATGATATTTACACATCTGTTACCTATTTATTTCACTTATGAGGATGTCCTCAACGTACATCTATTTAAGTATAAATGAAAACTCTCCTCAAATATAAATGTCTTATTCTAATTCCAAATTGAAAAAAAAAATCACATCGCCATGTCTTTTTAGAATGTTCTCTCAAGTTGATTTTTGTCTTTACCACATAGTTTTCTGTTTTATTTATGTGTTTTTGTCATTCTCAACAATTAATTGTCTCCATATTTGGATGAGTAAATAACTGTAAATGTGTAAAATCTTTATAAAATTTTTATGTAATAATGTATAAGAATTCGAAGCATCATCTATATTTACATGAAATGTCCACAATATGAAACATTATTGTATTTTGAGGTTTATTTAAAATAAAGTAATAATTCGGTTTGGTTAGAAAAAGTACATAGTCTAAATTTTTAACAGAGAAATGTAAAAACAAGATACATACTTTTTCTAAATACAGTTGCCATAATAATGTTATTAACTTCAAAGAAAAAAGTAGCATATTGCAAAACTACTTCTTCCCCCAAAAATCTTTCTTCCTCAAAAGTATGTGATTTCTAGTTTGAACTTTGTTAATGCTTCTCAAATACTTTTTCAAAAAAATCGTTATTGGTACATTACATATATGCATCATGATTGCACTCCATAATGGTGATTTGTACCAATATAAGACACAACTTGATTCTCATTTTTTCCCACAGCCCTACCCACCCTACCTCCCGCTATATACATAAAATTTGTTTCCTTTCTTTTTTGTTATTATAATCTCTTTTTATGAATGTGAAATACAGGAATGCAAATTGATGACTCACTCATTCATCATTTTATTTTTTAAATCTACCTCTGTTTTTGAAAGATTTTAAGTATCTATGATCATTGCAGTAGTTTGGCTGACAGACATTCATATTTACTTAATACAGTTAATTTAAGTGTGTGCTTAGGTTCTACTTCTGTGATTAAATTGGTTTATAGGAGATCATGAAAAACAAATTCTATTTTGAAAGAGTTTAAATTACTTAGCTCTGGATGTACATCCTTCAAGATTAAAATACTCCACTTTAAGATAACCAGCATACATGTAAAGACCACTTTAGATGGAATTGCAAGTTAATGTCCCCTACTCTTTGCTTTTGTGGAAATAAAAATGAAAGGTACAATAAAAGGGATCAGTGACCTAGAATTAAATGCAGTATTCATTGAGAACAGGGAAAAAAAATAAGCACAATAACGAATAACCTCATTATACCACTGTGGCATGAGTTAGCGAAATAAAACCTCAGGGTAACATTCAGAGTAACTCAGTATTCTGCTCTCCAGCATTTCATTATGCAAGAAACCATCGATTTTCTGTAATACATTGACCTACATACATTTTGTACCTTGGAATCACATCCTAATATATCATTTATAATTGTATCGTTCTGGTATTTTAAGAACTAATAAAATCACTATTTATTCTTACATTATTTTGTCATAAATAACCCACTTGTTGAATATCACATTGGTTTTTGCCCTTTAATATCTTAGAAACATAAAGCAATGATAGATTTTCTTTTCTAAGGTTTTCTCTTGGGAATAATAAAAATAAAACCTATGAAATTGGAAGTGTAGAATATTGTTTCATTACAAATAATGAATATTTTCAGCTTTAAATTACACACGGTTCCTTTACTGATTAGGAAAGTGCCCGTGATCCAATCACTTCCTCCACGAGGCCCCCACCCAGTCGAGTTGACAATTCAGATTATGATGGAGACATTTCTCTTTCATTTTGAGCCATTCTCTAGCTTTTCTCACCTACATATGCAATGTTTTATTTTTTCAAAATGCTTGAGATATTCTGCTTTCATTCAGTTTTCATGTAAATCTGCAATGCAAATGTTCTACAGGTCCAAGTGAGAAGTCACTGGTTTTTAGTAAAAACAGCTTTTATGTCTCTGATTGTGTCAGAAGAAATAGATTTCAGCAGGTAAAATATTAAGCCCCAGGAGTTTGGCTTCTGTCCCTCGTGTGTTCTCTGGGTCAGAGAGGTGAATTATTAGGAATTAAGGAAGCCTAAATTGCATAATACTATTTTAGACTGCTTTAACAGCCATGTATTATTAGTCCCTGGGAAAAGGAGAACGTATTTCCTGTGTGACCAGTGGGTGAAACTTTAATGTGTAAGTTATGCTCCATAGATTTGTGGCTCTGTCAAGTCTTCAGCCTAAGAAGGAGGTAACACTTGGCTTCTGCTTCTGTTCTTATATTAAAACAAAATATTATCTTGTGAAAGACATATCCATCACTTCTAGTTGGAATCCATTATTTCATCCAATTTATTCTTACATGATGAAAGTTTTGCATAATCTCTTCATAGTAAATATTATATCCTCCCAGAATTCATTTTCTTAGGAAATTGTTAATTCCTTAAGAAAATTGTTAATCTGAAGTTTTGTTCTTAGGGCACAGTCCTTTGTATTGGGTCAAAATTACTTGATTCTTCATCTTTATAATACTGAGACATCTATTAATGAATCTCTCAATTTTCATTTTTAGTAGTAGTTTTGTATACTTTATACCTGCAATTTTCTATAATTGAATGTATTATATTATTTTTAAATATCTAGCATTTCCTTATTAATTGTATATAGAAAAATAAAGTTGTGTACATAATGAATCTATGACTATATAGATATATACATACATGTATTGTATGCATATATATGTATAGATATGGAGACAATCAGCTGGAGGTATATTTTACTCATAGATGTGTGCTTTTTTAAGCATTAAGAAAGGTTTAGTAGAGGGTCAGAGATTTAGTAGAGGGTCAGTGGTTCCAGCATTTACCTTGCAAGTGCAAGTTCCCGAGTTCGATTTCTTTTTTTTAATCTTTATTGGTACATTAAATATACATATCATGATTACACTCCATAATGGGGATTTGTACCAGTATAAGACACATCTTAATTCTCATTTTTTCCCCTAGCCCTACTCACACTACCACCCCCCATATACATAAAATTTGTTTCCTTACTTTTTTGTTACAATCTTAACATTTTCCCCCTTAACCCTATTTTACATTGAGCATTTTCTATTTCACAATAGTCGAGTTCGATTTCTGATAACCAAATACTACAATGCCAATATGGCATATCTGTAATCCCAGTACTCAGGAGACAAAAGCAGCCAGATTTCTGTGAGTTAGAGGCTTGCCTAAAGGCCAGCCTGAACAACAAAACAAGACTGTCTCAAAAAA
This sequence comes from Petromus typicus, assembly GCA_004026965.1. Taxonomy (NCBI): domain Eukaryota; kingdom Metazoa; phylum Chordata; class Mammalia; order Rodentia; family Petromuridae; genus Petromus; species Petromus typicus. The sequence continues at coordinate 14,291 of PVIR01012698.1, read as the reverse complement.
AAAAAAAAAAAGGAATAATAGAAATGTATGTGTAAAATACAGTTTTCTAATATTTCTTCTAAATTATTGCTTATAAATTATTCTTGGTAAATCTTTTATTATATATTCAATATGTTTATAATTTAATTTTAATAGAAGAGTAGTTAACATGTCCAAAGTAGAACAACACTGAGATTCCATCTTTCCCCAGAAGAAATGCTTACCCTCAAGAAATCAAATATTAAGAAGTGCTGCAGAGAAAAGGAAGAGTTCCATACTGTTGACAGGGAAATTGATACACATATGTATTGAATACTGATGCTTCTGATTTCTCCTTCCCTTGCATCTCTAGTCCCATTTTCCAATTCTATTCCACAAAGTCTACCTCCTTATTTCCTATCATCTATCTTTCATTTTTCTCTTTATTTATACTTTATGTTTTGCTTGTAAGAGAAATTATGCAATATTAAACTTTCTCACCCAATTTATGTCACTTAGCATTAACCTGTCAAGGTTCACCCATTTTTCTACAAGTGACTTCAATTCTTCTTTTTGTATCCAAGTAATACACTATTTTATGTAGATATTACATTTTTTATCCATTCATTTGTATATGGGCACATAGCCCCATTTCAAAATTCAATTGTTGTATGCTGAGTTGTTTCAAACAAAAGTACACATGTATCTCTGAAATATTATATCTTTAGCTCTTGGGGGAAGATACCAAGGAAAGGTACTGTACAGTTGGGTTAAATGGAATTGCCATTTTTAATTACATCATAGAGATAGATACCCATGAAAAATAACTGCCAGGGCCAATTCAAAAGGTTGCAAGCAAAAAAATACATGTTTGAAAAGCATTTTGAGAGGTATGACAATGCATCTTTCACTGTAATCATTTTTAAAATTTAAATATTTATCATATATTTAATTACATATTGTAGACATTTTATCTAGATGATAAATGTTAGTATTTTATGATGCATATTGGATTATTTCTGTACTACAATGCATTTGATTATTTGTTGATATCTTTTAATTGTGTGTTGTTCTCTTGATGCCCACTCTTTTACAATTTCTGTATACTTTATAGGACTTTCTTAAAAGTTACCAGTGTTCTATTAACTTATATCTTATAGATATAAGGCAGCACACCTGAAAATGAACCACTTACTGACATCCTCTTCCAAATAGTTGATTTTGGGCAGTTTCTCCTTATGAAATGATGTGCTCTGTTGATCACATAGAATAATGTACAATTCTGAAAGGAATATGTGTGGAAACTTTTATTAGAGAAGCTACTCTGAATCAGCAAGCAGATAAAGAGGAAAAAAAGTACAAAGAATTACCTGATTTAATACTGTTTGCCTCATGTTAATGTGGAATGTGACTCTATTTTGATAGTTTTACTCCTCAAATCATAGACAATTTATTTGGAAATGTTGACACACACAAAAAAGGAACAAGATGAAGTACAGTTTAATAGCAAAGAAATTGCTTTAAAGGTTGGAACTGTGTTTTAAATTTTTTTGTATATCTTTTTAGTTGTGGAACTTTAGGCAGCATTTTAAATCTTTCTCGAATTTTCAGCATCTATAAAGTACAGACAAAGGAAGTGCTAAGTTTATTACTACAAAGATCATTTAAAACAATAAATGTAAAATATTTAGCGCACTGCTCAAAAATAAATATAGCTTACTATTTTTACTACCAGCTATTAGTCAGTGATACCATATCCAAGTCTCCTGGGCCGGTTTAATTTTATTTTACAAAGTAGTTGTCTTAGAGATTTACCAATTTTTCTTCCCTGTATAACAAACTGCCACACAACTCCTTGGCTTTAAACAAATATTTATTTTCTGTATATTGTTTTCTATAATGTTCTATGTCAGTAATTTGGAGCAGGCTTCCAGGAGCAGTCCTCCTGCAGTTGTGAACCCCAAGTCACCTCCTGAGTCTAGCATAGGAGGATGTTTCAAGGTTGGGCCATATATCTGGTGTTTGCTGACAGTGCTTCAAAGTCACCTGGTATCTATTTGCTGGAGAGTAGGTTTGTATGGCTCTCCTTTTTCTTTTCTGCAAGACTCTAGTAGAATGAGCAGATGTGCTTCACATGGCAGCCTCAGAACAATTTGCCAAGAAAGTGAGTACAGTCTTCCATTCTTTTGCAGAACTAGGAGCAGAATTTCCCCAGTGCATTTTCCCATATATTTTGGTCAATTTAAGATCAGCTCTGACTTTTTGCAGCAGAAATATTCACTTTATTTCTTGAAAATAGTGGAAAAACATCACTGAAAATGTTTAGACATGAAGGATTAAATGAAATTCTGGTCTTTTCTTATTTCTAATAAATATTAATACTTTTATCCTATAATGTGTTGCCTGTACTTTGAGTCCTATACTCAAGCAAATAAAAAATAGACCACTTTTCTAATAGGGTTAAATATTCCTTACATTTTCTGAAATGACAAAATTTTCTAATTTCCTCTTGCTCTTTTGACAGAATAAAATTATTTATAATGATTGGATTTTAATGAAAATAATAGATTTTATTTTTCTACTTTTCAGAATTACTCTAGATATAAGCCTTAGCTATAACCAACAAATATATTAAAATGAATATTTTTATGTAAAATATAATCTATCAATAATATTTGCTAGTATAAATTAATTTTGCTTACATGCTTATTTTTCTAGAGAAATACAACATATTTGTATTCTTCGTGCAGTTATGTTTCTTATTCTTCAAGTACTACCAAATCATTCATTTGAATCACATGGTAAAGCACAGAATTATTGGAATTTCCACTACATAGTGAAAAATTAATCTTTTCTTATTAAAATTTGAAAAAGTAAAATATACACATTTTTCAGAATTTAATTATTAAGAAATATGAAGTACAATATATTACATATGGACATCTATGTGTATATGTTTATAAGGCATATATGTGTATGTCTTAATGTATCTCCTGTAATTTTTCAGATTATGTGGATTTATTCTCTCTATATACTTAAGATATTTCTGTACATCAACTAATATCTCTTGGAATTATTATTAAAAGGTAGCTTGCTTGGACCATCTCATGTATCGCTTCTTTTACCATGTGACTTTTTGTGTCACAAAATCTTCACCGCACTGGAAGCTCTACCTGCCAAGGTTTCCCTTCTGGTCTGGCCATCATTACAGCCTCTGTGTAATGACCAGGCCCAGTGCTGGCATACAAAACTACTGACTATATATTTTCCTAATAAATGTTGAAAGAAAATGTAAGTTTATCATTTGAATTCCATTTACTTGATGAAACATGTAAATAACTTGTATTTCTTTATAAAATAAATTCCTGGTTTGGGGAAAACATATTACTAGCTAGGGAGTAAGAGTCGTAGTTCCTTGTTATGGAGGAATCCTGAGGAACTGAAGAGGTTAGCATTGTAATGTATTGGATGCCATTTACATTGTTCTGTGTCTCCCTTTCTGTGGCAGTGCCTGTGAAGCTCAGGTGGGTGTTTTCTTGTTGTTTTTGTTGTTTTGTTTTGTTTTTAATTGAAATCTTTATTGGTACATTACAAATACACATCATGATTGTATTCAACAATGAGAATTTTTACCAGTATATGACACAACTTAATTCTCATTTTTTCCCTAGCTCTATCCACCCTACCACCTCCATCCCCATATATATGAGCTTTCTTTCTTTTCTTTTTTGTTATAACATCATTATTTTTCCCTCTTCACCCTATTTCACTTTGGGTATTTTCTATTTCACAGTATATAACATACAATTCTAGAACTCATTTACATCTTTATTTTCTCATACCAGAGAGAAAAGATACAATATTTGCACATCTATGACCTATTTATTTCACTTATGAGGATGTCCTCAAGGTATGTCCATTTAAGTATAAATGATTCAAACTTATAATTTTTATGGCAGTGTAATGCTCCATTCTGTAGAAGAACCACAACGTTTTTATCCAGTCTCCAGTTAATGGACATTTGGGTTGTTGCCAAGCTTTAGAAATCACAAACCTAGCTGCTATAAACATGAATGTACATGTGTCACTGTGATATGAATCTTTTAATTCTTTTGTGTATGTACCTAGCAGAAGAATAGCAGGGCCAAAGGTACCTCTAATTATAGTTTTTTGAGGAATCTCAAAACTGATCTCTACAGGGGTTGTATAAGTCTCCCTCCCACCAACAGTGGAGAAGGGTTCCTTCTTCTTCACAGCCTTGCCAACATTTGTTGCTGGCTAATTCTGAAATGGCAGCCATTCTTTCTGGAGTGAGATGAAATCTTAATGTTGTTTTCACTTGCATCTCTCGAATGACTAGTGATGTTGAACACTTTTTCATATGCTTCTTAGCTGCTTTTATTTCTTCCTCTGAAAAGTGTCTGTTGTTTTCAGATGCCCATTTTTCAATCGGGTCTTTAAATTTGGGTGGATTGATTTATTAAAGCCCTTTATATGTGCTAGATGGTAACCATTTGTCTGAGAAATGGCTGTTTTTTTTTTTTTTAACTTCCCCTTGCTAGCAGGACACAATCATTACGATCTCTCCACTGTTATCTTTCTCTTGGGAAGAGTAAGCTTCCTGAATCACATTGGTTGCTGTCTTCTTTAGTGGTTGTGGTCAAGCAGAAGGGAGGCCAGGCATAGCAGTGCATTTTTTAGTTTTCCACACTATTTACTAACAATAAAGAGTTTGATTTGATCATTGATGCATTATCCTTGCTCAGTGAGACATGTGAGAGAGTAAGCAACTCTCAAAAATCAAGGCCATATGGACCTGTGCCTATTCTGAGCTGAAAATTTCTACCAAAAGAAATTGAGAAATATTTTTACTTCCGTTCATATTTTTCCAATTCTTATGTCAGAAAATTTAGCACATACTTCCCTCAAATCATAACCCTTACAATTAAAATCAAATAGGATCAATGGTAGGCCGGAATATAATCAAAAATAAATGAAAATCATTTGATAATAGTAGACATACCATGAGCTTCATATGTCAGGGCATTTAATATCCTTTTCAATTTATTTTTAAGGAAACTATTTTTACTTCTTGGAGACAGTATGCTTAACATTGTATAAAACCACTGCTCTTTTTCTGAGGTGTCCATCTATATTATAATATTATATAATCTAAGCAGTGGTAATGATCTTACTGAACACAGGATATCTGTTAAGGGTAAAAATGTTTTCCTGTTTATGTTACATAATCAATTATTGTTAAATGACTCTAGAAATAACACAAATAAATAGATACTAGTAAATGATGTTGTATTGCACCAATGAAAAACTGCACTTGACAAGTTAATTAGGCATGAGAAGTTTTATTCAAGTCAAATGCACAGAATAGTGTTTTCCTTCTATTCTACTGAAATGGAAGCTAAGAGATTTCAGTAACTGTATGAGAGAATATAGAAGAATCAAAGAACACTAGGGAGAAATGTGGTCAGTGGGAATAGGGATCTAACTTTGCCAACTTTAACTTTTGAATTTAGTATCATACTTTTCCAGGAAACTGAGAATTAGTAATGCTATTTTTCATGATGATTATATTTAAAAAGAATGATTCCTACATTTTTGGGTTGTAAACCTGGGAAGAAATTTAGAAGTTTTAAATATCAACAAGAAGGAGAAAGAGCTCGCACTTGCACATTTTCTTATGTTGTGTAAGAAAAATAAGGTGATAGGACTGAATTCCCAAAGATATACATCCAAATTTTACTGAAGCTTCAGAAAATGGTAAAGTGATATTGTCAGATATAAATATCAATATAATCAGTTTGATTTAAATGCTAAACTTCCAAAATCAATTACATAAATAACAAAAAGGAGAAAGGAAGTAAAAAATAATAAAGTAAAAATTCAATTTCACAAAAGATATCATGTCATTTTCACACATTTTGAAGCTGATATTTCATTTCTACTATAAGCTGTTTTGGGCAACCTTTCTAATAAACATTGTATTTTACAAATTATTTTATCATATAAATATTGTTTACTTTTAATTTCACATGAAATTCAATATCTGAAATATTTCAATCAGAATATACTGAAATATATTTCTTTTTATTCTTATGAATATTAAGACTGTATTCACTATATATTTTTAATTCAGAGTTAGTTGGTACTGAAATAACAATTTTATAGACCAAATTGTCTGATAGAACAAATATATTAGAGTTTTATGGAACTAGGTGTATTAGTTTGCTAGGGCCACCATACAAGTCAACACATCGAGTGACTAAACAACACAAATTTATATTCTTGTAATCCTGGGGGACAGATTTCTAAGACCAAGATGTTTACAGATTTGCTATCTTCTGAGGCGCCCCTCTCTGGTTTCAGAAGGTCACCTTTTCTTGAGTCTTCCTTGGATCTTTCTCTGTGATCCCACAACCGTGCCAACTCTATATATGCCCACATTTACTTGGATACTATGTAGTTAGGGTGAAGGGCAGATATGGCCCCTTGTAACTTAATCAGCTTTTAAGATGCTTTCCTCATACTGTAGCTTCTATTCAGAGACAATAGTGTTAGTGCTTTAGTGTACCAGCTTTAGGGAAGAAGCAATCTGAAGCTCTTGGCATACACAAAGGCAGTGATTGCCAGGAGCCAATAGAATAATATTAATTATAACATTTTCATAAATAAATTTAAGCACTGATGGTATATATTTAACTGTCATGGTGACCCACAACAAAACAGAATAACCTCTGTTATAGCATTTCTATTATTGCATAGCATTTAGAATAAAATTCAGGAAATAAGCCATACTTGAGTTGTGTCTTCAGGTTAGCATTTATAGTAGGTCAAGAGAAAAAGAATTGACATAAAATCAAAAATAATCATTAATTTCTCAAATTAATATTGCAATAATCATTTTATCTGATTTTAAATGGTACTTACTTTCATATTCATTATCTTCCTTCAGTGAATTGTGTTTCCTAATGTGCTTAAGTATATTTCCTGGATATTTTATTTTTCTTAGACTTTTTTTGAGTCCTCTACCATGTATTATTGTTGATGATATAGTAAAGGATTCAATTATTTTATACAACTTGTTTTCCCAACTTTTCTCAGTCTAGCAAACATAGATAACCTTGATATGTCCAAAAATATATTTGCCCAAACTTACTCTTGATAAATACATTTTTCCCCTTGATGATGATGCTAAAATAAGATTATAATGCTAAAGCAAAATACAACTCATTCAAAATGATGAAAGTGCATGGGTTGTTTTTTCAATATTTTATACATATACAAATTATTGATACATTTTAGCAGAATATTCAGAGAATATCAATAATAAAGCATTTGCGGTTTTCACTAGAATATTAAAGAAAATATCAGAAATACTCCAAATAATGAAATTTGTGCAAAATCTTATAGTTTTTGTGGGGGTTATTCTAATAAATGGAAGACTCAGCAATGGCTTTGCTTTTTCCTTAGATTATGATAGTTTAAGTTTTACCAAGTTTCTTTACTTGCACATTGCAAAATTATTTTCAATGACTCAAGAAAAATTTAAAAAAGTAATTCTGTCTCCTGAAAATCAGGTGTAGGCTATGCCCCTTCATTTTGTGGAATATTTACACTAAATAATTACATTAAAAGAAGTTTAATTATTTTCTCTGAAGTACATATGCATCTCTTTATGTAAATGATAGATGAATTTTGAAGACTTGAGAATGTTCTTCTGAAGTACTTGGACATCACCAGTTTGCATATAATCATCCCCAAAATGGAGTCCTATCCTCTCTCTTTCTTTGCAAGGGCAGATACTTAAATGTACTAGGTGCCTTGGTCTGAGTGGCAAAGTGCCCCTTTTAATAAAGAGTTTTTTCTCTTGATAAATTCAAGCAACAAATAAAGAACTACACTTAGTATTGGGTGAAGTTGGCTCAATCTGTATATGACAAATAGAATTGCCAAGGCCATGTACGTGACAAATATTTATAACTTACCTCAAGAATATATATGAAATAAGTTGTAATTTCTATGCTATATAAGAGGCTTCCTTTTGTCTTTGAAATATTATAGCAAATTGATAATCACTTTCTAGTTTAACACTCATTCACTTACAGGTTGTTCATGGAAGATACTTATGTATGGCACAGAACAGTAGAGTCCTACTTCTTTATAATTATATGATTGTGTTCTTTGTTGCATCCTGACAGTATCCTGAATGAAGCCCTCGTCCTGCGATGGACTTCAAAGAAAAAGCCCACTTTATAATACCTGAAACATCAAGTATGAACAACGACCCGGGATCAAAGGAAGTAGGTGTTGTTGTTAGGCTGTAGGCCCGCGACCAGAGAGTGTAAGGCGCAGAATCACGCAGCCGACCCTGGGAAGGTTTCGAGAATGCTCTCGTTTATTTTAGGTAAACACAACATTTTTATACCCATGCCCGTGAAGGCTTCCTCAGCACATGGGAGTTCGTCTTCATTCTCCATGAGACTCTACCACTTTCAAGCTTAGACTAATGGTATGTGGAGGACTTGTTCTAGCCAGGCTTGGATTTTACCTTCAAGCAGGAAATTAATTAAGTCTTGTCAGGTACTGCTATAAACTCTCAATCTTGATTTTAATCACAATGTCTATCTGATATGTAACAATTAAATCATTTTTTTAAAGTTTAAAGATGTTGAGGCTTCAATTTTAATGTTACTGGTCAGTGATGAAACACAAAATAAAGCTTCCTTGTTGAGATAGAATAACTCTGTGCCCTTCAGGCTAATCTTGAACTGGCAATTCTCCTATCTCACTCTCCCAAGTGCTGGGAGACTAGGATTATAGGTGTGCAGATACTTGAGGAAAGAAAGGCTTTAATCATCAGGACATCACTATTAGGATGAACTCAAAAGAAAAAAAAATCCACATTTAAGTATCACCTTGAGCTGGGATAACTACTGTAAAAATGAGTTTGTCAAAATTCTTACAAAAGATGAGTCAGAAGACAAAAGAGAAGATACATGCTATTGGGTACAGTTTTAACTTCTGAAATAAAAGAACAAAGGAACAACTTCTGAATGAGTTTATTGATGAGACTATTTAAACAAATGACATGGTGAAAAGAATAACAAGTTAACCTACAAGTGGGACAAAATGTTTGCAAAAAACACATTGGATAAAAAAAATTTATTTTGATATCTTTTGGATTAATGCAAATAACTTCTTGCAAAATTTTTCTTTGTATGTGTTTTCCATGCCTAATGTTTGCATTTATCTTTGGGGGATAGGTGTATACTTAACAAATCTTAGTTATTTTCATTGCCTTAGTTTCCATTCCTTCCATCTCTGGAGAATTCGACAACAAAAAAAACCAAAAAATGGGCAAATAAGAAATGGGAAAAATCCTTGAAGAGTTAGCATGTCAAAGAAAGTAGAGTGACAAAAATTAAACAATAGGCAAACAAATTAAAACAGCTGAGATGCTACACACAGATAGATAGACAGATGGACACACACACATACACATATCCAAAAACACTGACAACTGCAAATGTTAATCATAGCATGGAAGAACATCAATTCTTTTTCAGTACAGTGACACAAATTAGTACATATTTCTGGCCCACCACTTCTACAGCTTGCTGCACAACCAACCCTACTCCCACCATATGGCACAGAAATTTCACTTCTTAAGTGTTTCTTCAAATATAGAAAATTTACATCTACGGTAAACTTGTATCTATACATTTGTGGTAGCTAATTTATACATGTCAAAATATTAAAGTTACCAAGGTGTCACAAGTAGTTGAATTATCAACAAATATGGAGGCCTTAGCAATAAGCAATAAGCTTGAATGCAAACTACAAACTGGAAGATGTCAAGCAGAAAGGGCTGCATATCAGATATTCAGTGACTCCAATATGAGACCCCAGAAAAGTTCTTTAAGCATTTTATGGAGATAATAAAAGGTCAGTAGTTACCAAAATTTGAGGAGTAGGCAGGAATGAGGATTTAGAATGTAGAGAAAGTGTAGGACAATGCAACTCTAGGATTTGGTATTATAATAGTGGATACATGTTATTACATATTCCTTCTAACATGTACACTTTAAAAACTAAGAGCAAACTATAATGCAAACAACTCTGTGTAATGATGTGTGAATGTCAGGTCATTGATTATGACAAATGTGCTAGTGGATATTGATTGTAAGGAAGGCTCTGTTGGGAGGGAAATGGGAGATATGAGAAATTTCTTTCTTTCTTTTTTTTTTTTTTTGAGACAGGGTCTCACTTTGTGATTCAGGCTGGCCCTGAGCTCAGCCTCCAACTCACATTACAGCAATCCTCCTGCCTCTGCCTCCCAAGTGCTGGGATTACAGGTGTGAGCCACTATGCCTGGCACTGTGGTATGTGGTGCTGGTGCTGCTGGGTGTGAATCTCCATGCCCAGCATTGTATGTGGTTACCGGGGATCGAACCTGGGCCCTTGTGCTTGCAAGACAGGCACTGGAACCACTGAGCTATATTCCCAGCCCAGATGTGAGAAATTTCACTACATTTGCTCTTTAATTGTACTTTAAAATTAAAACTACTCTAAAATCGTGCATAGTTTTTTGTGCTTCCCTAAATTTACCTGTTAAAAACTTAAACCTAAAGATCATGGCATAGAAGGTAGGAAGTTGAAGAGATGATACATTTATGGGATGGAGTCTTTATGAATAGGATTAATGTGCTTGTCAAGGATATCAGCTGAGCTCCCCCAATCATTTCCTTCCTTTGATCACAGAGAAAATAATACAAAGGAATAAACTCTTGAACATAAATAGCTTGGGTGAATCTCAAACATGTGAAGTTAATTAATACATGTTTTCTGTGGCTACGTATTGTGTGTTTTATGAGATGTGATTTAAAGAATATGGTGAATGATTAAAGAAAATATTACAATGAAACATACATTGCCATTGATAATCCCCAAAACTCCCCCCCCTTGCTTTGAAGGGAATTAAAAGCAATGAGACTTTTACTGTGACAATTTTAATTAGAATATTTGGTATATTTTTATTTAATGTTGTATATATAATTCTAAAATAGATAAAATTACTGGGAGAAAGAACAGATTATTGGGTGTCCATGGTTAAAAAATGAGTGAGATGGTTAACTATAAAAGGAAAGCAAAAGACAATATTTTTGATAATTCTTTCTCTCTGTTTAAGTTGTGCTCACTAGACTCAATGTCACTGTAAAAGTTAAAAAAATCCATACACAAATATATAGAATAATAACATCACAATTATGATTTGCACAGAATAGAAGAAAATATTTCTTTTTGGTGCAAATTTTCTCTTTTAGAAAAGAGCTATAAATGGTGCCACTTAATATTTGAGTTGTGACCTATATTTTAAAAACTCTATAAACCAAAAGAAAAATCAATTTGTCAAATGCAAAGGTTATAGCCCTCTGTATTGTAAAGTTCTTGTACAACAGTGCATTGCAATCACATTTGTAATGTATTCTTCTGAAGGAAAGAATTGCATTTTATTTACATTGTCCTTTGTGTCTAGCATAGTATTTGAGTATTGATGAGTGAAGTTCTGGGTGTTGGCATTTAAAGAAGTCTTTGTTTCCATGTTTAGGGTCCAGAAGAGCAAAGAAGGGTGTTTTATAACATGGTTTCTTTTAGAAGGGGATTAATACTATGGAAGAAAGTTTCACTTCATAGACTTTTACATATTTTCAATTAAATAAGATATATTATAATGTACAAATATTCTTTTCTAAAAGTGAGCTATTGGGCAGCAAGCCTTACACAAACTGCAGTCCCTGTGCCGTGTTAAACATGTTAATCTTAGTCTTGAGAAGTGAGCACACAGATCAAATAGTAGTCTAGAAGTAGGAACCTAGCGCGTACCATAAAGTTCACTGCATAAAATGTGATGGTGGAATTGAATGCACATGTTAGTAAATCATGATACAGGTGAAAATCATGTTATAAAGATATTTGTACGAGACTCACACCACTTGTCCTTTAACTAAATCTATAGGGCTGAAGAATTTTTAACCCATCCAAGTCTATTTCTCATAATTCTGAAGCTTAGGTTGGGGAGTCCAAGATTCCCGCTGCGGCGTGTTCATCACGTGAGGAAAGTCTTCCCTCCTGGATTCCACTCCTGGAAGCCAGCAACTCCTGGATGCTCACAACTGAGAAATGAGAAGAACAGAAATGGCTGAGTTCTGCAGGAAGCCTCAGTGATAGAAATTCATTAACTTCGTTCCCAAGGACTCTACTAGTATGACTTTATCACTTTGAAAATCTTCATATCTTCATGATATCAAATATATGGGTGATCTCTTCACTACGTGAATTTTGGGAGAACATCGAAAGTTGTTTCAAATTCAACATGGAGGTTAACAGGGAGTCACTGAAGTGAATCAGAAGAAAAAGCCTGCATCTGATTTGTCTTGGATGGGACCTTTCTGTGAAGGAGAAAATATGTTCAAGTAGTCTTGTGAGACACAAGAAGACTAAATTTAGTGCTACTGAGAAATCCCAGTTTGAAAAAGATGAAAACCTCCACTGTGAAGTTGGCAGTGCTTCACAAAATATTTTTGTTTATTTTTGCATAATTATGGCACAAAGTACTTGATTTAATATTTCAAATTTAAAATTACATCTGCAAGAACACCTTGCATAGTATTTGCCCGAAATAACACTAAAGCATTTGTTCATAAGTTTTTGTTTGCTGGTTCTTGAAATTCAATTAAACTGTGCTTAAAAGTAAAGTGCTTAATTGGTAGTTTCCTTCGCTGTGCAGAATCTTTTTAATAGAATGAAGTCCCATTTGTTGATTTCTTCTGCCAATTATTGTGCTATACAGGTTCTGTTCAGGAAATCTTTCCCTAAGCCAATGTCTTCAAGAGTTTTACCTAACCTCTTTTGCAGCAGGTTGAGTGTGTCTGTTTTAATATTTAGTCTTTTATTCACTTTAATTTTAGCTCGGTACAGGTTAAAGAGATAGTTCTAACTTTAGCCTTCAGCAAGTTAAAGCCCAATTTTTCCAGCACTATTTGTAATAGAAGCTATCTTTCCTCCATTGATGATTTTTGGCACCTTTGTCAAAGGTAAGGTGACTCAGTGCATCAGGAATAGTCTCTGGGTCTTCTAATCTACTCCACTTGTTCTGAGGTCTGTTGCTTTGCCAGTATCATGTGGTTTTTATCTCAGTGGCTTTATAGTATAGGTGTATACACAAAAGAATAAAAGATCCATATCACAGTAACATATGTGCACCCATATCTATAGCAGCTCAATTTGTGATTGCTAAGTCTTAGAAACAACCAAAATGTTCATCAAGTGGAAACTGGATAAAGAAGATGTGGTTCTTTTATAGAACGAAGTATTATCCTGCCATTAACGATGATAAGATTGAGTCATTCATACTCAATCCTCTTACATGAAATAAATAGGTCATAGATGTGTAAATGTCATATACTTTCTTTGGAATGAGAAAAGAAAGATATAAATGAGTTCTAGTGTATGTAACTGATACTGTGAAATATAAAATATTTAAAAGGAAAGAGGGTATAGGGGTACATAATGAGGGGAAAATGAATGCAATAGTAATTTTAAAAAGGAAACAAAGCTTATGTATATAGTGGGTTGCAAGGTGGATGGAAGAAGGAGAAAAATGAGAATCAAGTCACGTCACATTGTGGTACAAACTCTCAATGTTAGATATGATGATGATGTATATTCATAATGTACCAATAAAAATTTGAATTAAAAAACAAACAAAAAATAAGGTCTAAGTCATGTCATATCATATACTGGTACAAATTATCAATGCTGAATATGACCATAATGTATATATATAGTTTACCAATAAAGATTTGATTTTTAAATAAAAAATAAAGTATTGAATTATTCTTGTGCATATACAGGTATCTATATTTGTTTACGCTTAATTTTAAATATATATATATATAATATATATATATATATATATATATATATATATATATATATATATGGCTAGAAAATTTAACAATTTAGTGAATACTGCTTTCACTTTAGCTTTTCTTAGTGTTTTCTTTTTGAAAGGTCTTAGGAAGTTGTGTGACAATTTAAATATATGGATTCTCTGATTTTTCTCCATTTTCTTGTTATCCTGTCTTTCATTTCAATCTTCACTCAGGCATGCCTGTATAGGTTTTATTTGTTAGCAAATATGTCAGCATTCTGAGGCAGCCATGCACTGAAAAGCTTTTTCACAAAGAATAAATTAGGAAAGTAACTCCTATTTTTAATTTTAAGAGGCTTTGTTTTCTAGCATATGCACCATC